>VZDJ01007749.1:18775723-18916297 GCA_008694505.1 Cyanoderma ruficeps
TATTTTCCAGGGACAATTCTTAGAAAATTGCAAGAGGTTATGTCTAAGGTCACATGGATCTACAACAGTGAATTTCTTTAAGGTATGAAAGAGAGATCTCAGAACTGCAAGTAATAAATATGATTTTGATAAGCGCTTCTCCAGGAAAATAAGAAATTCCTAAAAAGTTTTCTGTGAAGTGCCTTCCTCTTCATATCCTGTATTACTCCATACTTATAAATAATAAAAAAGGAGACTGATAACAGTAGCTTTATGTAAGCAAGCTTAGAAATCACGCTCAGATAAGTGCTTTTGACCTAAATCTTGTAGCACCTCGATCTGACATACAACCCCACAACTGTGAAATTCTGTATGAGATTTAGCAGTTTGAAGCTGCCAACTGACCCAGCCATAAAACAGCCAGAGATAAGGATTTATGGTACGATATGATACAATTAGACATTCACCTCCTATTTATTACAGTCCATTTCAGTACATAACCTATTTAAAAGTTGCAGGCTTTTTATTAAAATGTAAATGCTCGTGTGCTGTATATTTACAGGCAGCTAACAACAAGAAGAAAAGACTCTCATAAATTAGATTTCTCTGAATGAAAAGGGTAAACAGGAGATGCTTCTGCAAAACTCTTCTAGACGTGCAGAGATAAAGGATGGCTCTACCACATGAAATAATCAGATACAAAAATAGCTGTTCAGAAACAGCACACCTAAGGAGTACTTTAATCAAACATTTAGGTTACCTGCCAAAAGGACCATGATCTCTTCAAAATGCAATGCGGATTAAAGTGTTATCTAACACAAGCAGAAAACTAACCTTGGAGTGGAAGTTCGAAATGTGTTCATCATAATTTTCATGTCTTTGGATAGAGAAACCAGCTTTTTCAGCTAGATTGCAAAACTGGTTTAAAGTATTCCCTCGGAGTGGAGCAAATACCATTGCTTTTCCCTGGAACATTAAAAAGAGAATTTATACATTTTTAAAACTGGAAGGGAACCAGATATAGCATACACCTCACTAAGCTTTTAATATGCTCAAGCTGCAAAAGTCAATTGTTCTCTTGTTAAAATACTAAAATATGGCAACACGACTAATTGCTAAAAATGTGCAAGATTTCTGTGATTAAACAGATGCAATCAAGAAAGCAATAAATAAATATTTCCCTTAGAAAACTGCCAACTGCAATACATCTGCTTCTTTTCATATAATAATGGTGTCTGTGGATTACCAAAATAAAACACAGAAAAAGCATACAAAACATACACCCAGTGAAAAATCCATTTGTTAGCTCATAACCATGCAAAGACTGTAAATAATGATTTTCTTTTTTCTCTCTCACACATAGGAGAGTACCACCCATTCACTGTCAGTGGAATTACAACAGCATAAAACAAGGCAAAATGGTAGGCAAATCAGGTCTAATAATTAATTTTTCAAAGATATTTCAAACTACCTGAGCAGCGCAACTAAATTTGACCTTAAATTGTTAAATTGTATTTAAATCAAGAATTAATGTTCCTGAGTACTAATTCTGGTCCTTGCAAGATGATCAGGCCATTTATGATGCCCAGGCAATATATTATGGTCCATTACCTAATTTTTTATTCATCCTTCTGTATTTAAGAAAACAAAAATTACTGTACCTTGAACTGATATATTTTAGGCACTCGGTGCAAAGTACTTGCCCAAAACCTAACCTACTCGATAGAGCATTTCTCAAAATCTTATTTGCAGAATTAATTCTAATTGGCTGAATACTGTGTTCTGTCACATGGAATGAAAAGTGGTTGAAGAGCTGTAAGCAAAGGTTAATATCAGCCAACAGCATATCACAATGAGGGGACCCACAAAGATTACTGTAAGTTCCTGTATTTAACTTCTATGTTAATGAGAGCTAAGATTAATCTGTGAGGTGCTGTAATCAAGCAAAAAGACAAAAAACATTTTTGGGGATCTGAAAAAGTTATGAAAGGATTAGATGCTGTGGAAGTACATTTAGCTTGAGAAAATGTAAGCCATAGGAAAAGAGTGATCAGGACAGAGAATTTCAGTAGGGATGCTGGAAAGTTACGATGCTGACATAGACACTTAGTGGAGAGGAGAACAGGGAACAAATCTCTGTCTCACACATGCACACGTACACCGAGACAACGCACAGTGAGGCAGCAATAAAAATGCTATGTCAGTACCTATGGTGCTAATGTGTACTTAAAAGATGCCAACCATTAACACCACAACACTATATTTGTTCTCAAAACAGCTCGGTGAGATAGGGAAATGCTGTTACTCTCATCTTTCTCATGGGAAATTTAAGCACAAAGGAGTTTTAGGGCAATATCCAAAACAACTCAACTTCTGTTCGTGGAGCTGTATCTTTAATTCTGTGGCAAAATAAGATGTGCAAAGGGGTGTAACTTCTACTGAAGGCACTGGAATTGTTTATGTAAATGGTTGGTCTGAATATAGGCTCAGCTCAGGATGAAAAACATTAAACACAGGAAATTCACAATCAGTTCCCTCACATCCTTGGCATGCTTTAATGTCGTCATCAGACAGAAGTGGGCAGCAAAGGGAGCCTTCAGCTGAGGATCCTGCCCCTCCTGCTGCCATCTCACGCTCCCCAGAATGTTCTTCTGCAGAAACCCTTCCTGGCATAAGAAGACCAAGACTCCTCTGGAGATCCTAATTTTCATGATCACTGTAATGGGAAAAATGTCCCTTGTCCAGGGGTTACTGACCATATGATTCACATGGGAACTTCAGACGTGACCAAACCACGTAAACGGAGACTGCTGGAGGCTATAGACCCTACACTGGCTACTGACCCAGCAGCTCTGATGAGGTGCTCACACTACAGCACCCCTTTGTCCCATCTGGAGTCAGCAGTCCATGCGGGCATTTCTTCTCATATTCTCTGAAGACTACTTTCAATTAAATTTAAAAGAGGACTACAGTAAAATAGAATGTATCACGGTATGAAATATGTCTTTAATGCAGCAAAAAATCCTAAAATAACTTTGAAAAAGGGGAACAGCTTTTATGGAAATCACTACACAGTTACTTTTGGCTAGCTCCTTAACTGGTGTAAAAACCTGTTAATCTGTTGACTTTGGTGCGCGCCTACAACACCTATGGATCTTGCATTCATCAAGAAATCATGATTAAAGTTTAATACCACAACAATCCCCCCACAACTGGCAGGTACCGTGGTCAATTCTGGTCTATCACAATCTGGGTTTAAAGCACTTTTTTGTCATCTGCCCAATCTCTGTGATTCTGCAACCAGTGGCTGCATTCACATTTCTAATTATAAAATGTTTTTCATTCCTTGGCTGCTGTACAATAAAAACATTAGACCAGTGGCCTGATTCTACTCTTGATGGACTATTCCAAATTTAATTCTAATTCAAAAGTGTCTCCTAGGATGACGTTTAAAGGATGATGTTTAAAATTCAAAATGGCCTTTCCTCAGATGGAAAAACACTTCCAGTACACTTGTGAACAAAACACAGAGGAAATGCCAGTTCTGATACTTTGAAGTGTCACTAAAATGATACACTAAGACAATGGGACGTCATTCATATTTTGGATGTGACTATGTGACTTTACTCATCAGTTATTACTAAATGTGTTCTTATTTGCTGGTACTAGTCTCGGCTCAACAGCATCCCATTGACTTCATTAGGATTTTGAATGGATAGGCCACAGAAGAATCAAAGCCTTGATAAAAAATTGTTCTTAATTAGGGAAATATGCAAACAAACAAATGCTAATTCTGAGATTGAAATAAAAAGTAAATTTTAATTATATAAAAAACCCCTAAATGTTGGCAAATCAAACCAAGTAGATAGAGAGAAATAAAATATAGCCATTCAGGATGAATTTGTTTGATGTAGTATTTCTGTGCCTAATTCTTTGAATGGGTTTAAAGGCGACATTTGCCTCTGTAACAAATTCAGATAGAAATTTCAACCCCCAGTAACTCTGTGAGCTGCTCTGTTCTCTCTGTGAATTTCTTCCTGTGCCAACACAACTGTCCACGTGGTCAATACTAGGACCAGATGATAGTAACGATCAGAGTCCTCTTTCAAGGAAAACAAAAAGTCACCCAAAAGACATCATTCGGTGCCATAAGGATTCTAATAGCCAGATATATCATCCTTACAGAAAAAGGAAATACCACAGCTAAATTTTAAATTAACTGTAGGAACAGACTGTGTGTTTTGAATGTCTCCTTCAAGAGAGCCTTGCAAGGATATCAGTTATTCTCTGTTTACTCCACTTTTTCTGTTGGTATTGGTTATTATTTTCCCCAGATACTAGTTGTATCCTAGTTATAGTTGAAAAATGACTTGCATACAGATATGTCAATTTTATCAAATTGTCAAAGTATTTCCAAAAAGGAAGTATAAGTTCTACATTTGAGACAAAATAATTAATTTCGAGGAGTAAACTTAATAAAAGTTTACCTTAGCTTGTCCGTAAACTAATGCCCATAAATTATTCTTAGATATTGCAACTGGAAAATAAGCTCACTATTGATTTATTTTTCCTTTAAAAGCCTAAGTACAGTGCCATTTAGCAAAGTGTCCTTTGACATTATAGTCAGAGATAGACAAAAATATAGATAAAAATACTTAGATTTATACACGTTAATACGAGCAGTGAAATTGGTAACTATTTCATACTTGTGACTGCATCTTTGGGGATCTTGAATGAGCATACATTTTTATTTGTGTCTTTCAAACCATGAAGGCATATGCTTGAAGGCATCTCTGCTGAACACATCATTTTTGGACAAGAGGGCTCATTTAAGGTGTCTGTACTCCCAGCTCCCATCCTGTCCAATAGTTTGCTGTCCTCTTAGTTATAAATTACAGTAATTTGCAAGGCCATGCCATAACTGGATACCCATCCATACAGCCATTCATACAGTGAATTAGACAACTGAACTTAGTTAAAAAATACAGTTTGGATAGGGGTCCAAAACTCTGCAACAGAAATTCCAGCGTGGAGTATGAATTTCTTAAGCTAACATTGCTGATAAGAAGTAGGAACCATTTGCTGTGCCTAAAATGCACAGCAAATATGTGCGAGGTTATTATTACTGACTGTGCTATTAATCACAATGTGCAGAAGCAAACATGACCAGGAAGACAGGCAACAAGGAACCCATCTCCGATCACTCCATCTACAATCACAAAGGAGTGGACCTCATGTGCTCTGAAATTTCTGAATTTGAATTAGCTGACTGGAGTTAAAGAGAAACAAAGTCACTCCAGGTTTTTCTTAAAGTCAGCCAAATAATTCCACAGTTACCAGGGCACCTCTTACACATTCTTCTTCTTCTAACTCAGGATCTTCTTCCCCAGTGTCCTTTCATGGAGCCAGTAGGGCGGCCCATGGGAATACTTGAAGAACCAGCTGCTGACATTGATCTGGGTTGAAATTTTTTTTTGTTTTTTTTTTAAATTGGAATCTGCTTTGTGTACCAGATTACCTGTGGGCCCAAAAATTATTGCACTTTGACAAGTGTTGGTATATCATGAAAGTCAGAATGCATCTCGCTGAGCAGGAGCTGCCTAACCTCTTCTTACTGCCACTGACAGAAATATCTGGGTAACCTTTTCCTCAGGGTGGCTACATTTCTCCTGTCTTCCTGGCAGCCTTGCTCCACAGCTCATTAAAATAATTCAGTCTTAAGTAACTTGCCTTAGGTCACTCAGGAAAGTCTATGATAGAACCAAGAATAGAAACCTGATCACTCTAAGCAAAGAATGGGATTACTTACACAACTAAAATGACTGGGGTTCTTAAGCCTTTACATGTTTGGGTCTTCTATGCCTTTTACAGAGAAAATCTCTTGCACAAATAGTACACTACAAATTTTAAATAAAGTTTGGAAATGCACTGCTTGGATAAAATGTTTCCAAACAGAAAGTATACCTTATTGGAAGATATGGATGTTAAACATGATGATAAAATTTCTGCTTCAAAATCCTACTCAGAGCAATTATTTAATGTTTTCTCCTTTTGTTCTTTTGATATCTTCCCTTTTTTAAATATTTGAGAAGATATGTATATTTTATATATGCATATAACAATTTTTTTTGCCTGTAAGTCTCTCTGATTTAAACAGCCCAACAACAGATTTAGATTGATAAAATATCTCCTGAGTGACACTCATGTAGAACATGTAATCATTTTACGAAGAGCATAATTTCATTATTTTCTAAGGTATAAAACATGTAAACACAGGACTTACTTAATGGAAAAATGTTTTAAGCCACAGTATATGTACAAAGGATTTGTTCATTTTATATAAACATAAATGAAAAGGAAAAAAATATTCTTTCATAATAAATAAATACACAATGACAAAGGTTACAATTGAAGGGATTAAAAATGACAGAAGCCAACATAAAAACTTTCAATATCGTATTTTACTTTAATATGAAGACATTATTATCAAAGGAAAATACTTGAGAAACGCTTTGATAAAAATAATCTGACGCTATCTTTGAAGCGGTTTCATTTATTTTACTACCCACTGTGTTCCTTATCAGAAGGCCAAGTATAAGAAGTTTCCTAGTTTATGATTAGGAAAGAATCTGATAGATTAGAAGACTCAATTGAAGTTGGACATAATAAGTATTAAAGTATTACATGACATTAATCCTGCCATTCCATTACTCTCTCAATCATTGTGCACAGACTAATTATTCTGAAGCCAGTGTTCAGGAGAAAATAGAAACATACTTACACTGGGTTGGAGTAATCTCTTTATTGCATCAACAAGGCTAGCTCTGTACTGGTCCAGAAACAGGCTGACATTGAGAAGAGAACAGAATCCAGATTAAAATGGGTTTTCAATTCTAATGATACTAATGCAGATAAGTACAAGGCTAATTACATATGTTTACACAATGCTGTAAAAGAGAAACTGTGGTCTACATTTCTATGCAGTTCAGGTACTTTTAACATTTAAAAAAACATAAAATGAAATGCAAGCTAAACTGAAGCTAAATTATCAGCATGAAACGACTCTTTATATAGCTGAAATTCACCAATCAAACATGCTAGCTATTAAAACAATATCTGTATCTGAAATGAGGATCAAGATAAAAAGTTAGCATTTTTCAAGTATATACAAGGGGGATGGAGTCTTTAAAAATATTTTCTATTGTATTTCAGGTGTTACTATTAAGGGTATTTTTTTTCCTTCTACCTTCACAGTTTTGGCATAAATTCTTACCTATTATACATATTTGCTGTATTTATATATCTATCTCTGTCTATCCCTATAAAGATTTACAAGACCCTACCTCTTCCCTCACTCCAACGCTGTTGAAATACAATGGCCCAGATTGTACAGAGTTGTCATCTTTCAAGAGTACAACCCTTCATCTCCAGCATGGGTCCCACAAGGATAGCAGCAGAGTCAATTTTCCCATGCAATGTTGCCAACACGCTCAGCCCTATTTTGGTGTGATTACCTCATGATTTGAGGGGATAATTCATTCTTCTTGCCCCTCAGTACCTTAATGTATATACTAATAGTGGCAACCAGGGTGCCAATCACTCTTGACTAGATATTTGTGGACATGTAGTTACTGTGGATGAGTGCATTTACAATGGTTAGTGAACAACCATCTGATAGCAACTGATGCCTTTCAGTCCTTACTACTGTGGGCTGCGTTTATATTGGTGATTCAGATAAGAAACTCTATCAAGCAGGCCACAGATAATGCAATTTTTTTTCTTCTTTTTTTTTTTCTCCCTCCCACATTTTCTCTGTAATAAAAATGCTTGCCAGCTTGTGTCAGGTTCAAGTTTCACACTACATGGCATTTTGTCCATTCTCTATGGGTTTTTTAATATACTCTCCTTCCTTTTATTCTCAAACTTCTTTTCTGAGGAGATGTGGGTAATTTTTTTTTTCCAGGCTTGAAGTTCTAAAAGAACATAAAGAATATATGGAAACCCGAAGAGAAAAAAGTAGTCTGCCAACCATAGGCTTTTCATCAAGAACAGAAGATGGGTGGATATTTACATAAGGACACTCCACAGCTACCAAGGAGAATACTGTATATTATATATCATAGAGTTGAGCTGCTGTGCGAGAACGCTGAATTTTTGCTGCTCTGGAACAAGCAAACAAAATAGCACAGAAGAAAACTTGCAAGTCATCATATTTCATTAGCAAAAACTGGCAGAACCTCATACTGTTGAGAAAATATGGTAGAATGGGTATCTGTGTATGTGGAAGAACATTCAACATATCTATATACACTGAAGAACATTTAATACAGAAGTAGGATCTTCTGAATTTCTCCTCAAGAATGAAGTACTAGCTAACAATTTCCCTGATAGCCTTGCTTACAAGAAAATCTAAACCTGAGCAAATGACATGATGACTCCCCCTCAGCCTTGATTTATCCTCCTGGAAGAACTTTACTGAAAACATGGATGCTTAAATTTAATTAGTTGAAAAAGCAGCTCTTATCTCTGATGTCTCTTGGGTGTTTTAATGACATTCACCTCATGTTGATCCCTATACAGATAGATGTCATAAGACACTACTTCACTGGGAACTTAACCACCTGTAGAAGAAGTGGAATACACGATTCCTCTCCCAAAAGAATAGTGAAAGGTAATTAATTTTCTTCAACATGAAACATCACAAGTATGAACACATTTAAGACCTCCTGGGATCCTATGTAAACAGAAGTACATTCTGAATGAAAAGTGCATTTATAATATTTTTATTATTAAAGCAGAGTAGTGAAAACATAATCTTGGGGCAGCTTAGCAGCAATAAAATCCCCTTTTCATGGACCTGAATACCAGTCTCTTTTATTTTTCAATGAGATAGGGGCACAACTGCTGCTACCAATCTTGTTCCTTTACAACGAGAACTACAGGCCTTTGTTTGCCAACAACTGAGTGTCTGAGAACTTAAAATTTTTCTGTCCAACTCCAACTGATATTTTGGTGGCATGGGAGGTAGATTCTTATCCCTCTTAGCTTAGGATACCCAGATAACCTAAGACAGTTGCCCCAAGCTGTCCTACCCTCCTGGGGCCTGTCCCTGGGAACATGATTCCAATTGAAAATAGTTTCTGATACTGCGGTTTCCAAACTGTTGCTCTGTGAGCTATGTACTCTGACCAGAAGGAGCAGAGAAGACTGAAGCTACTGCAATGCTCCTCCAGGGAACATCTCTACCCTCCCTCTGAGTCGGGGGACACCTTAAATGAGGAAAATCCTGAAGAAGTCATTAGATAATCTGTGCTGCAGACAGAGACAGCACAGGATTTGGCCCACGCAAGGGGATTTAGTCACGCAGTTTTTCCTACCAGTAGAATTGTATGACTAAATATTACCACAGCATACTGCAAATGTCCCTGAGAGCATCCTTCAAAGCTCACAACATGTGAGTTCCTGGGTCACCTGCTCTAGGTGACCCTACCTTGGCAGGCAGGTTAGACTCGATGATCTCCAGAGGTCCCTTCCAACCTTAACAATTCTGTGATTTTGTGAACAGCTCAGTAAAATTAAATCCCGCATTGTTCTAAACCACTCACACTCAGTTCTCACACCTCAATTCAAATTTGGCTTAAGCTTGCCATTACTTTTAGTGGTAATATTTCATGTTTATGTAGCTCAGGACAAGAATAGCAAGGTTTTCTTGGGTCAGGAAGGAAGTTTCAAGTCACAGAAGTAGAAAGGTGAGAACACAAAGGTGAGAAAGGTTGATGATTTGGCCTTTGTTTAGGCAATGCTCTTAACCTGTGAAATCTGGATGAAAAGGCAGGTGACCATCACCTCTCTACTCTCTTACTCTTTTATTAAAAATTTAAATTGCCATTAAAGCCAAAATGAAAGTTTATATCAAAACTGCAGAGAAGTAACAGTAAACCACAAGGAAACAAAAAACCAAGTAGATTCTTAGTTTGCTTCATGCTAATATCCCTTCATCTTCTGCCTCACAACAAAGGACATATATTTTATAGGCTATGATGTGAACTTCTTATTTTTTTTGCATGCTCTGACACTGGTAAAAGAGTTGAGTTTACAGGTGGACTTCAGATATTATTACATTCATATGCAGTGTCTAATGTATAGAGCCATTTATTTTTTTGTTCACTTTCAACTATATGGGCAACATAAACTAAAAAAGACTCATTTCCATGTCATCAGGTTCCAATGCAATTGAAAGTGTGTGCCAGAAATCAGGCCTAAAATAGGGGGACAGAGGTCTTACTGCATTCCTGCAAAAACATCTCCTTATAGTAATTGAAATAAACCAACGGAGACAAAATTGACATATTTTAAGGTATTTAAAGAATACTTTCAGTTCAGTTCTACATTCCTGGCAAAGACACAACTCCCCGTGACTTCAGCAAAAATCTCAGCAGTGAAAGTAATGTGGGATAGCTCCCCCTGGCCTCTGTTAAGTGAATACTTATGCATGTGCCAAACTTTAAGAATACAATCATTCTAAGTAAAAAAAGTGGGATATTATGCATTTCCAAAGAAATACAGCGTTCTAAACCTCTATATCAAACTATGTTTGAAAACTTGCTTCACAATAATGTGAAAGATAAATTTTTTTTATTGTCTTAGTCCTCCTGGCCTTTACTCTATTTTTGGATTAAAAATCTCAGAGTTTTTTTTCCTCATTAAAGAAGAGTACGTACACTATTTAAATAATCAGAAATCTGAGGCTCTCAAGAGCTTTAGAAGAGTCTTGGGTTTGGCCTGTCCAGTCAGAACCTACGATTTCTCTTTCTCTATTCAAACTCACAATTCCAGCACCTGTATGATTTTTTATCCACAGGTGTAGGTCAAATAAAAATCAAAAATTCTGACAATCCTCATTTGGCCTTAAAATTCCCCCTGAAAAATATGACATGGCTGAATATGTTCTAATGATTCCATTATTTCAGTAATTTTTTTACTGTATCCTTCTTCCAGGTGTAGCCTCATATTGATTTTTTTTAAAGTTATTTTTATCCAATAGTTGACATTTTAAAAATTATTTTGAAACTGCTGAACCATAAAACTATTTTATTGTCAACATCCTGAATGGTTAAATAATGACTAGCTTTCACAGTTTGCCTCTTATTTATTTTATAATCTAGTTGAGCTACTAAATTTAGCTGTTAACTAATAGACTGTTTGTTCTGGGAAATAACTTATTTTCCACTCCTGCACACAAGGTTTATGAAAGTCTGACTGTAAATATATGAATACAAACATATCGCTGCTTGCTGTAATCATGTACATTTTTACTTGAATCTCCATGTGGATTTGGAATATGTTTATGAATAGAGCTTGTTTTCATGTAAATGGGATCAAGCAGTACCACTGGTTAGCTATTCAGAGAATCAGACAATATCACCCTCGCTGGAAATACTTCAATAAAAATTTATCCATGTACCTAATATTTGAACTCAGATTTTTTGCTTTCTAGTTCTCCGTTCTAATCTCAGATTTTATTGACTGACAATGAGCTATACGATGGTGTTAAA
This sequence comes from Cyanoderma ruficeps, assembly GCA_008694505.1. Classification (NCBI taxonomy): domain Eukaryota; kingdom Metazoa; phylum Chordata; class Aves; order Passeriformes; family Timaliidae; genus Cyanoderma; species Cyanoderma ruficeps. The sequence goes on from VZDJ01007749.1 coordinate 18,787,258, forward strand.
CTAAATGCAATCTATTCTATCTGTTTTTGTCACTGCATACTTCAGGTTTCAGCTGAGAAGCTAGAAAAAAAGACGATTTTTTTTTTCTCTTCAGTGGCAGCCCAAAAAATTCAGAGAGCAAAAATCCTGTCAACAGTTTTCAAACCGATTCTGTATCACTGAAGAGAAATACATGAAAATGAAAAGAAGATTTGAGTTTGATAAAGCATGGAACATTTCTTTCCTCGGCCTTTTCATGTACCAGAAAGCCTAGTGTCCATAACTAAAAGAATTATTTCTAAAAGAAACAAACAATAAAGGGATTCTCATGTTCATTAAACTATACATATATCTATGGGCGCTTACAATAAGAAAATGTAAATAATTTGTGAATAAACCCATATTATTTAAACTAACCTGCACATTTCTATTTATTTTTTAGAAATCTACAAATATTCATACACTTACCTGCATCTTAAGTGCTTCAAAACAAATGTACAAAATGCAGGGATTGCAAATGCATTATGTATTTTACCTGTCATGTCTGATTCTTTGTTTCCTAAAGAAACTACACTATTTCCAAACAGACTGGGAGGGGTATTAGGCCAGAATATTACTGAAAAAAAACAACTTAAGTCTTGCTGCACTCTGCTGCACTCCCAGCACAAATAGGATGACATGGTGTGAGTATCAAGAATACAAGAGACAGCACAGCCAGGTTGTTTTGATATTTGTGTGAAGAACAAATTTAACTCTAAATCTCTTGGCAAGACCTTGCTTCACCCACATAATCTGGAGAACATCCATATGTGAGCCTTGTCTAAGCCTCCGAGAAGACTGCTGCCCTCCTGCTCATGTCCGCCAGCACTCTGATCTGACTTTCATACTTAATCTGATCTAATCCTGTCCAGCATTAACTTCATCTGTGCAATGAAACCTGGAGTATCCATTCTAATATTTGGTGAGGAAGGCATTTACTAAATTACTTGCTGAAATCATATGGTGTTGTTTAGCTCCTTATTTTAATCAGATGATGCATCTCTGAGGCACATTATCAGCGATTAGTCAGAAACCCTCCTCTGTCCTTTTTGGGAACAAAGAACTTTTCTGAAATTAAATGCTAAGAGAAACAAAGCACTGTTGCATTCTGACAACAAATATGTGTTAGAAAAAGGCAAAAGATCACTAAAATTATTTTCTCCAGAGCTGTAGAAAACCAATAACTTTGGGAAATGAGAAGAGTTTGCTTAAATAGCATAATACGAATCAAAACCAAAAGCTTTAGGGGAATATAAGAAGACATTTAAAAAGAACATTGTTAAAAAAAATAGACAGCTTTGTACTTCCCTTTTCCTTTAACTATTTCTAGGTAAGGTACATAAATTTGCTGAGCTGAGCAGCCCTAGGAAGTCTCTGCATTCAGAATTTGGTCTCTCGCAATGGTTATGTGCCACAAAACATAAATAGCTTTTCTTTGTTTTGGACATTCAATGGGTCAAGAGCAAATATCCATGAAGGAAAGACAGATTGATTTAAAAATATCTACTCTCCTAAATAAAATTTGCACAGCTTTTTTTTTTTACATTGTCTACATTTATGTAACACATAATAATTAATAATGTACATTTTTTAAAGCTAGCATGCAGCAAATACAGTACAGCACAATCCCACATATGCAGTATCAGAAAAGGGTTGTGTCAATAACCAAATCTATTTGCATAAATTATTAAACGAGATACCATATTGCTACATGTATCTACTTTTTCATAAATTAAGTGCTGTACTCTTATTTTCCTTACTGTGAATTATCTTATAAATAACATGTGCCTGTGTAAATAATATAAAGCCTATATCTCCAAATATTGATGTCAAATAGATTTAAGGAACAAAATGCGGTGGGGGTGGAAAAAAAGGTTTGAAAATCTCTTTTTCCTTGGAAAGATTTTCCAGGGAGCAAAAAATATATCCCCTTATATCAATAGTCAGATCTTTCCTAAGAAGTAAGCTAATTGAGCTGTTTGTGTTGATAAACTCCCTTTTCTCCAGACTGTTCCTCACTGAGCCATAATTATTTGCAATTTGCCTAAGTCGTCCATTTACTGATACGTCAAGCATGAAACAGAGGCAATTCCAGAAAATGGAAATGCTTCTCAAAATCAATCTTTGGGAAATAATGTGGTAGAAGTTACTGTGTGATAGAAGACTACCTTATAACTGTCACATGGAGATGAATATTAATTTGTTGAGGTTAAGGTGGCTTTGTGCTTCATTTGTTGACTTTGCTTAGCCATCAGCAAGCAGCACAGTACAATTACTCCAGCAAAGCTATTTTTCTAACATGAGTTTTATGATTTTTATGTACTTACCAGTCAGCACACATAACAATGTCAAAATGTCCTTCCAGTTGAGAGACATCTGTCTCATTATCCCATCGTAAAATGCTAGAGGAAAAAAAGATTCAAAAAAAAGAAAAGAAAAAAGGACTTACATTTTTCATCTTGAGATTTTTAAAGTATTAATATTATTCTTATGTGACACAGAAGTGTTTAAAAAAGGGCAAACTTCATACTTTCAAAGGTGAATATAAAAATCTTATTCTGTACATTTTAAGGTTATAAATCTCAAAGCTAAAGAGCTATTTTTCATTATAACAGAAAGGCAATCCACTCAGGTTCTGATGAGTGGATCACCAACAAATATGCCTTTACTGAATTAGTGGCACACCACAGCTTCAGTTTTTTACTCCTTAACATTACTGCATGAGGAAGTGAAGTCAAAGTATCGACAATCTGAATGAAGCACAAATCTGCAGAATAGATGTGATTTCATGGATCTCTGTTACATCTGGCAGGCAATTCAGTTGTGTTTCTCATTGATGAAGTGAGCATTCACTTGGGCTGGAGGGAGGAGAGGCAGGGTGAAAAAATGCCAACCTTAACTCCAGTGCCAGTTATGTTGCCTCTGGCAAGCTTAAAAATACAGCAGTGCTGACTCTGTCAACACCTATTCTCTTATAGGTGATAAGCTACTTAATTCTAAGATACCCAGTAGTAGGCAAAAATTCACATATGTACAAAGTTCTTCTTTGTTTATAAATGCTGCTGATTTATGTTGCTGCCACAAGGAATTTCAGTACTTCACTCCCATCTGAAAAATAGCAACTAGTATTGGAATTTACTGCATACTTTAAATGTCATTATCCCAAACATTTGAAGCTGTATTTCTATTTCTAGGCTATTAAAAAAAAAAAAAAAGGAATCTATCCTTTTTCATTTCCTGGTTATTTATAATAGAAAGTAGATAAATATTTATGGGAAAAGCACTTGTGGGGGAAGGGTCTAATCTGATCTTGTCAGGTTGTGCATGCTTATCTCAGTTTTGTATGAGTCTTGACCAAATAGACCCTTTAGTCTTCCCGCAGCTATAATCTACTTCTGGTTAAAAGCCATCTCCATTCACATCCTACTCCTAATATTTAACTGAGGATCAGTTTGCAATGTGTTCATTCAGAAATGTTCCTTAAGCATACAAGAGAAAAAGGAAATTTTGTACATTGACTATGCTGTATGCAAAAATGGCTCATAATTATGTAGCTAAACAGACACAGGGCCATAAAGAATTAAGGCACCACAATACGCACGTACATGTCCACACACACAGAATTTGAGACAGAATGCTTTTAAAACATGGAAATTATTAAAAGAGAGGCCTAGTTGGTTGGCAAAGCTTTGATTGTGTGGGGGCTCAGTGTAACTGAAGAGATCAGGACTCATTAGCCCATTTGCCCTCCTGGAATTTACTGTGACAATCCAAAGACAGAAAAGAGTAGATTAATTTAATTTTTCCCCCTCAAATTGAAAGTAATCCAGATTTTAGAAGCCTAGGTAGCTGTGCACACTGGCACGCAGCAGGCATCCAGTAGTGGAAAGTGACAAAGGAGAGTTCTCACTCTCGGCTGCTGGCTGCCTGCTGGCTACCAGCGGCTTTTTCAACCCTGTTTCCGTGGAAACTTAGGTTAGAATGGTGAAAATTAGGTAAAGGTAAGTTTTGTGGGTTTAAAGCACGCACTCTAATACTTTAAGAATCCTGAAGCAGAACTGGAAATTGGTGGAAGAACTGTGAGCCTTAAAAGGCCACCTTTGGTTCTCATTGCTACAGAAACAGAGATCTGATCAGTACCACTATAGAGATTTGAATTATGGTTTTTTTTAATCCATATATTTACTATCCTTCACACATGCAGTTGGGAAGGAAGCACAGGTGCCTCCTCCTGCAAAAAAAACCAACAAAACCAAACCCAACCCACCCTCCCTCATGTTACTGTCAGGTTTCTGCTGGGCACCTGAAACACAGCATTTTCTGCGCACACCTACTGTAGGCACAGAGGAGTTTGTGCCAGAAGGTAAAAGCTCATAAACCAAAGTGCTGAGCAAAATATGGAATTGACGAGTTGCCAGGAGCATGAGCAGTGGTGCAACCTGACTGGCACCCATATTGTTAAAAGGAGTGAGCCATAAGCCATCCATAAGCCAATCTTTCTCCCTTTTTCTGACCTACTACAAGGGCTGCTTTTGGTCTCTACTTTCAGTACAGCTGCATTCATGAAGATACAATAATTGTGCATAGTCCAGTGGAAAATTTACCAATTTGAAACAAACTTTGCCATGTATTTTCCAATAGTACAGGAAAATCTTTATTCCTGCAGGGAAATCACCATGTAAATTAAATATAATTTGTAAAAAAAATAAACACTAGTGGGACTCATCCTGGTCTGACTCAGGATGTGTGCACACTGGTGGGAGAGATGGAATTGCAGGCTGTATGTATTTATCCATGCTATCTTTAGCTAAGTGCAAGCATGACTAGTAAGGGAGGTATAGCCAGAGATGTCAAATGCAGCACTGGCTGCAACCTCCAAAACAGTTTCAGTAGCTAACCCAGGGCTACCCTATCTACACCGTTACCTGCTTCCACAGATTTGCAGGAGCTGCGGTCGAACATCTGCACCTGCACCTGTAAAGCAGGCATGTCCCTGCATATCTGAGAATCAGAATCAACTCTGCTCAGAGTCGGCACAATTCCACCATTAACACTGATGTCAGAATCAGCCTGGTTCTGAATCAGCTGTTCTGAGTTCTAGTGCTAATAAAAGCAGTGAATCAGACTTAGGACTTATATAAATACCATCAACTAGCCCCCCCAAAATTTTGTAATCCAAATGCACTTCCTGACTGTAAAGTACAGAAAAACCCACTGATATTGCAAAACAGTCCTGAAAATGGTAAAGACATGTAGCTAAATGCATGTATCTACATGTAGTAAGGGGGTGAGGAACAATAATTTTTTCACAAATTACTGAGGATGTGACTCTCGGACTTAGTGGTCAGACCTGAAAGAAATGCTGAAGGCACCATGAAACAAGGGCTGACTGCATTTCCATTTAAAAAAAAAATCACTGCCAGGAAATCCAGAAAAGTGGTAGCAATGGAAATCTGAAAATTTTAGTTTTTATGAAACTTCCTTTTAAAAGTGGAAATAAACATAAAAATACCACACCACAAAAAGTCTCTTAAATAGCCAGCATCATGTTGAGTACCAGCACGAAGAAAATGTAAGCCTAGTTGTATTTTCCTCTTCTTCCTTTCCAGTGATACTAAATTAGTTTATATAAGCAACATTTTTTTTCTAAAGTCACTTTTCTTCCAGAAAAGTAAGTTTTACAGCAGCAATATTTTTATGCCTTTCTTTTGAGGGAAGAGACTACAGTACTAAGAACTGAAATTACACTGCAAATTTGAGAAATGGGCTTTACTGTATATTTCTGTCCAAGCCACACCTTCAGTGCTTTTTTTTTTTTTGTAAAACAATCAAACCAACAAGCCAAAATGCTTAAGGCTGTGTGAAGCCCACTTGACATTATTTTGTACTGGCTTATTTAACTCATGCAGGTTTAGTTTCTTACAAGTGAAAACAGGCAACTGAGTTTCAGCAGAAAAGGGTCTGAGATCCCATGGAAATATAAAACAGCTGGAAGTTCTTTTTGGCTACAAGAAGAACATTAAAAAGAGGGTGCAAGAGAAAAACACTACCACACTTTTCAGCAACTACCTTAGGTTAAAGCGATAGTGGCTGAAACTTGATATCCACTAATGGCCGAATTATGGCCTGTATCAAATTAATTTGACCAGTTTTCAGAGGAAAACTACCCATGTTACAATGTCACAAATCTATCACTATAATTAGCAATCGATGGTAGTCCTAGCAAAAAGGACAAGGACTGAATGAGCTATGGAAAATGAACCATCCTTTCACGTGCAGATGTGGCTTCTTCAGGTCAGGGATAAAGCATACTATCAAAACAGTCTGAGAAAAGATGTACTGATGCTTTAGTTTCCTAGGTTGGCAACCTTCTACCGCTCTGAAGAATTCTGAAACAAACTCATTTTAAGAAACCCCAAACTACACACGGCACAAACAATCAAAGAAACTCTTCCTTTTTTCCCTGGTTTTTCTTTTCAATTGACAAGTAAGTCAGAAAATGTGATTAGGCTAAGACATAAGAATTATGATAAGAGAACATAAAGATCAAGTAAGAAGATAAGAGACTCAAAGCACAAAAATGTACCCCCAAATAGCCCCATGTATTTAAAAAAAAAAAATCCCACAATAGAATAGCTAATGCTGCAGGGACAGTTACAGCAGCCAAGCCTTCTCCTGTACAGTAATTCTAATTTATGGCGGGTAGCCTGACAAATGTCGACATCCTTCTCCTTACACTGGTAAAGCATCTCAGCAATCTACAACAAAAGACCTGATTTTACCAGGTTTTATTTCTCATGCAAAATTCTTCATTACTATTATTATTCCACTTCTGTTATTCAGTGTTTGTCTTCCTAGTGTGTCTAGGCAGGTAACTTATATGACAAAAAACAGGTTAAGTCTCTGATTGTTAAAACTTGAAACATTTCCAAGACCCTCTGAGATGTTCTTGTGATGAATGGCACAAGCTAGAGTAGCTCTCAAATTAGCAGATAAGTAGTTGTGCAGATAAAGACAAAAATTCAAAATTAGAAAAAAAAAGGACAAAAGCCTTACTTGCTTCAAAATGCATTAGTAGTTCTAATAAGGATTTAAAAAATCATCCCAATTAGCAGATGAACAGCTACCAAGAATCCCTATCTACCCACCTCTTCTTTTCATATTTTAATTTAAGTTTCAATCTTTGAAAAGCATTATCATTGGAAAGTACACAGATACAGGTAAAAGATTTTGTCTGGAGGCTTATATGACTTTTTCTATGACATTAAGCAAGCAACTTCATTAACACATTAACAAAAGGTATCATCAGGGTGTTTCTCTGCACCGTGATCTTGGTTTGAGAGTCTTCAGTTATGTATAAAGATCAAGAAGATGGATTTTAATCTAGTGATAGAGACAATGTGTACACCTATCATTACAACTCCTCCGAGGAATCTTGCAAAAGTACCTACTATAATTTCCCCATCTTTCTTATTATATTCTCACAAGGCTGATCTTATTTCTCCGCCTTCTTTCACCTTCTGCCTTTCTTATATTCACTGCTTCACTTTGCTTTGTATTCTTATCCATTATCTCATTCCCTACAGTGCATATCTGGTTTGAAGGGACCGAAGTTAAGCTTTCAACCACAGGTACAACCATTTTTCTTTTCCTCTTAGATTTCTAAGCATTTCTAATGTGATATGTAAAATTGCCAATGGACACATTTTTCTAACAATGTCCTTGCAGGTTTTGGCAACTTTCATGTCACTTACTGGCTCTTGTCAAAGTATACGAATGATTTTTCTCAGCTAGACTTAATATTTGCACTTCATTCTCAGTCTCCTGGACATTTCTTCTCTCTTAAAAACAATATATTTGGGGTTTTTTACTCTTTGTTTTAATTCTTAATTCCACTGTTTTATGCTTGGGTTCTTTTAATTGTTGTACAATTTTTAAAAAGGGCTCTTCTCAAGATTATCTTCAGACATTTCCCACATTTCTCATAATTTCACAATGTTCCACCTCAACTTTGCTCTGCATTTTATTTCTGGGCTATCTCATCCATAAAAGCTAAAAAACTACTAATTTCTCTACTTCCCACTGTGCATACAGACCCTTAATTCAGTATTTTTCAGAGGCTCAGAGAGTGAGAAGCTCATTGAATCTAAAGAACCACAAGGCATTGTGACAACATTTTATGGACCCTTGGGACATAACCATTAATTCTAGTCTGTAATCTAGGCTTAGCTTAGACCTTCCTCTCTATCTGCATAACTCAGCTCTGCTGCTTATTCTGTCTGCAGAGTACCTCTAAGAAGTTTCCTACCAATCCACTCAACCTTTTGACCATGTCATCATCACTTACATCTAAACATCACAATACTGTTCTCTCTGCTCTTGGAAAATGCAGGCTTGCTATATTAATATCTATTCAGCAGGCTGCTAAAGAGGTTGTTTTTCTTGCCTACAACCCTGATCTTGTCATCTTTCTCTGTCCTCCTCCAGGTAAGTTGCAAGTTGTCATTGCCAAATGCTTCACAACAGTTCACACCCCTATTTTTTATATCTCATTCAATATTGAAAGGACAAGTCCCTTCTTTAATCAGCCCTAATGTCAGTCTACATCTTCCACTTAACTTTTCAAGCAAGCACCTGTACAACTTTCTTCTGCTATATTATCCACAACATTCACAAAGTTACTCCATTATCCTTGAAACCGTCCTTTAAAACAGCACCTAAACTGAGAAGCGGCTCTTGTGCCTCCAACTCTGCCTCTCATGCTGAATTCAGTAACCCTTGTTATCCTTCCTCAACATATCTCTCTCTGGTCTTAGATCACAGATTCACAAGCTGCTTTTTCGCTCTGTGTTTATAAAGTATCTGGTACAACAATTCATGATTAAACCTCATCACATTAACATGGTAATATAAAAGAAGAAAAAAGCCCACGACACCGAACTATGGCCCTCTTCAAACTTTAGATAATCTATGATTCCATGATCCTATCTAGGTTTTACTGCCTAAAAGTTCCTTTTAAAAAGTGCATTATAAAATGACACATTTGCCTTATTCTTTATTCCAGATAAGAACATATTTTATCTTTCTTATTTTGTACAACATATTTTGCTAAAATTCAGATGGGAACATTACAGCTTTGTCTTCAAAACTAACAGTCCTAACACTTACACATTTGCTGCGTATCAAAAGCTACTAAGTTTTTGGGACATAATTAATGCACTGCATGTAAATACAACTGTTGTAGAATAAATCTTTTCATTCTGTAGACACATCACAAGCCAACATTCAGCACAAGTGTGGCTATTTATTTAAAAGAAGCTAGGATATCTTCTATGAAAAAGACATTAATTGAAAAATACCAGTGGTGTTTGTGAATATGCCTTTTCACATCCCTTCTCTACATCCATACATTCTAAATCAGCCTTTATTTGGAAACTGACTACTGTTTTTAGCAAGGGCCATGAAGCACAATCAGAAAAAAAAGAGATGGTTCTCAAATTCTAATTCAGAATGATATGGTATTAAAAAATACATAATTTCAAAGTGCAAGACAGCATAAGCACATGTGACACAACAGTACTGACAGGATTAGACTTGTATAAAAATATGTAGGAAAAGATCAGTTTCTTGCTCTATGGAAAATAGTCTACCCATGGGGAGGATAATCAAGGCAATCAGAAGAAAAAACCCAAGAATATAAAGTGAACAAGGCAGGTCCAGAAGGACTGAATGGAAGAAAATTTAGAAACAGCAGAGAAGATATAGTTCACAGGTTTTTAAATTCTCAGGGCAGAAGGGACCACAATAAACATCCAAGATTTCAAAGTTCTGTATCAAGCCCATATATCTCAGGAAACTAATACATGAATTTCAGAAAGATTCAAACACATTCAATGCTTAAGAAACTATTCCCATGGAAAGATGTTTTAATGTATTATCATTCTGTCAAATCTCTTTTTTTTTCTAGACTGAATTTGCCAGCTTCAATTCCTGTATCTGGTTAGGTACTTGTAAACTAGATTAAAGATTGTTCTTCTATTAACAATTTTTTTTCTATTCACATGAGACTTTCAGATCAAAATCAATTCATTTCTTAACAATCAAGTAATTTCTCTGACAAGTAAATGGAGCTCTTTAACCCTTTCATTTCCAAACCCTGATTCACTCCTCTGCCCCTTTCCTGGACCTCATCCATTTTCAGTATCCTTGGTTAACATTTGAATAACTATTAACTGAATATTAATGAAATAAACAAAGACAACGCTGTAAACATCATTTTGTCAAAATTTATAGTTTGTCGTGGCAAAGATTAGTCTGAAGTGAAGGAGAGAACCTACTAAAAGTGCATAAAATGTACTTAAAAACCGCCTCCTAATGCAGAGCCAAGGTAGACAAGGAAAGATAGACAAAAGTACAATGGTAAAAACATAAACTAAGAAATAACATAGAACATGGCTGAAATGATGGATACAAAAAAAAGGAATTGAACAAATAATCTTTTACCCTGACATATCAAGTACATTTTCCTGTAAAGCCTTGGGAAGAAAGATCTACGCCTTCTCATACCAGTGGTCTCTCTCTAATCTTTTTGTGCAGCACAAGAGAGTACAAGAGGAATAGTTTTACCAAGAGCAAGTTTTTTAAGCTAAGAGGAGACCATCATGAAATAGTCAAAGATCTGAGGAAGAATGATTTAAAATAATGCAATGTAATACTATTATACCTTTTTTCCCTGTTATTCCAAACTCATAGAACATTTTTTATAAAGATTGATAAGACTTAAAACTTTTCTTCTCATGTATTCTTACTTGGCCCCATAAAGAAGACAGACAAAGATATAATGCAATTTAAAATGTACTTTATTAAGTCAACGCAACTAGGTGAAATACACAAATAGGAGAGGCTTGGAACTTATTCCTCCAAAAGCTGAAGTTGCACCCAACTGAAGAAAGAATTAAAAACTTGCAAAAAACTAAATATAATAATAAAATCAGGCAGGTCAAAAATAAATGAACTCTTCTTTTTTTGCTAAGTCTGCTTGACAGCTGATAATTGGGATAGAGAATGGGCACTCACAGAGGATAAGAACATTTCAGAGAGGTGAAATTAATTCCTTGCAACAGCGCAAAATATTCACTTCACTGTAGAAGAAACTGAAGACATTTCAGCATAGAAGCCTTTTTTGATATGTCTTCTGTAAAAGGAAGTCCTGTTTTACAAACCTTGACCCCTTTAGAGGTGTTAACAAGTATTCAGATAAGGGAGATCGGGGTAAGACAGCCTGCCTCTGATTCCAAAAAGGTATTGGCAAAGACCCTCACTATCAACATTCTAGGAAAATAGATTGTCACTGAAGAAGGGTTCTGACATGGCTAAATAATAGAACAAAAGGCAGGGAACAGGGTAGTAACAAATGGTCAATTCTCACAGTGAAGGGACATAATCAATGGAGTTCCCCTGGGACTTGTTCTAGTCAACATGTTTACAAGAGATGAGCATCGAGGTGGCAAAGTTTGATGTTAAGAAGTCATTCAAGATAGTAAGGGAAAGAGCAGACTGAAGGATTGCAGAAGGATGAAACTGAGTAACTGGACAATAAAATGACAGATGAAATTCAGTGTGGATAAATGCAAAGTGCACAACTGAAAAAAATAATTCTCACTTGATATAGAAAATGAAGGTCTCCAAAATGACCATCACTGGAAAGCTCCTGATGTTGTGTCAGACAGTGTCATGAAACTATTAACTCTATGCTCAACTGCAGTGAAAAAAGCAAATCACTGATAGGCATTTTTAGAAGGGGAACAAAAAGCGTAATTATTCCACTACATATACCTTTTTATGCACACTTAGGCAGTGCTGATCACAGTCATCTAAAAATAAGTAGATTGAAACTGAAAAAGATATAGAGCAGGGCAAGTATGATCAGAAGTGTGGAATGCTTTCCACCTGAGCTGAGTTTTTTGTGATAAAGAGCTACAGCTTCAAAATGGACATGAGCACACAAACCGTTCTTTCCACATATACATGAAGTGTTCAAATTAAGTGAGCAGAAACCAGCAGCTTTTTCTTCCTAACCAGACAGCAGGAAATATTCCTTTTGGCAGCTTCCTCCTTACTAACAGAAGCTGTCATGCAAGAGTGTTACTTGAGGAGACTGGAAAAGTATTAGGAAGAAAGGAATTCCTTTAGGGTCACTAAGGTGACAAACAGTGAATTCAATAAAATTTTTTCAAAAAGTTTGCATTTGTCAATCCTCAGGTAATTTTGATGAACGAAAACAGCAAGAGAGTCTTTATTAAGTCTGTCTCACATTGATGGAAGCTGTTATGTGACCAGTTGAAATCAGGAAGGTTACAAAGTTGACATATTTGAAGAACATTGCAGTAAGGTAAAATATTCACCTTTGCAACTATAGAAAGGCAACTAACACAAGAACAGAATCACAATGATATAGTTCAGTGTTCTGTCATTGAGACCTCATCCACTGTTATGCTGGATTCCATTCAGTATTTTGAAAGACTTTTTTTCATTATGGATTTAGTTCTGGAAACTTGTAATTGCCTTTCATTGGTAAAGAACACTAAAATCTCAAATAAAGTTCTGCTTAATTCCTTTAAGCAGAAGGAATTGTCCCTTTTGGCTACATGGTCATTCATTCTTGGTTTGGGTTGTAAAGATGACTGTGGAATGAATAAAGAGTATATGATACACTATTATTAATCAAACCAAAGGGTGGACTGCCACAAGGATTTCTGTTACTGGTTTGATGTTACATGTCCTTGTTTACATCCTCATGTGAAATAGAATCTCTCTGAGGCAACTCTTCGCAAAACAATAGACTTATCCACAGCTAAAAGTCCACAGGTCCCCATATCAGCAATTAGAACACAACTTTTGTTCTTTACAGATTTCCATGTTCTCAGACAAGGGAATCTGAAGGAAGAACAAATTCCCTAGTCAGTAGGACAGACTGAGTCTGTTACCTGCAGAATATATTGCAAGCCTTCCTCTTCAGTAAAGTTTTTCCATTATGACATTTGTAATAACAACAATTTTTCAAACTTCTACTACTTAAACAGCTGTTTCAGGAAGACTTCCCCATTAAAACAAATAGAAGACAAGGAGCAGGGATTTCTTGACTTTGCTATTGCTAATTTAATGATTGGTGGACATGTTAAAACAATGATGTAACACATGTCAAACCAGTAACAGCTGATGGTTCAAAGAAACATATGCTAAGTTATGAGGTAAACAATGCAATTCATGGATAATTTCTGAACTGTGAAAAAAATAAAATTGTCAAACCCATACATGGTATTAATACCCTTTGCTATGGCAACACATTACTAGTAACTTGGTAGTATTACTGTACCTATTGCTAATAAACACAAGCAAGAAAACCCGGGCATATTCATGAAAAATAAACATTAAATAGAATTGTATATCCACTGCAAAGTAAACTGTTTACTAAATATCTATTATTACATTATAACACATAATATGACAAACTGCCAGTTTGGCTTACATAACCGTATTTTAAACAATAATCAAGACTTGGCAGAGGGCTAGATAAGTGCTCATTTACTGTATTTAGTATAAATCTAAATAAATAAATGTATGGCAGGTTGTCCTAATCTAACTTCTCTTGGCTGATACCAGATTGTTCATTTTGCTCCATACAGGTTTTGGCATATTTTCCAAGCATCGACTTAAATATCCAGAAGAGTCTCAAACTGACTCTCGTACTGATAATTTCTGCTCCTGTGTGAGGAAAAGAGTTGCAAGATCCTGTCATAAGATGAAGGTGCTGTGAGAAGAGTCTATTCTGAATCATCCTTTATATGGAAAGAATCTTTTAAACTTTATACTGGCCACGTGAAATTGCAAGACTGGACACTGTCTAAATGATTGTGGGAAAGAAGATGCCTTCTCCAGATTAAATTGATGCTCAGTAAGTCACTTACAGGCATCGCTATATTCATTTCTGCAAAATCTGACCAATGTAAAAGAAGTAACTGAATGTCACTTTGCACAACACTGTTGCATTCTTCCTTCCAAAACATTACATTTTCTTCACTTTTGTGAGGTTTTTTTTCTCATTGTTTTCCCTCCCCATAACCATTATGTAACTATGGTTTTCATCTGCAGGAAAAGTGAATCAAGGTTACAATAATATTTCAGACTTTACATCAGCCTTTTAGTTCCCTTAAGGTATTAAGAAGGGATCATATAACTTTGTTACTGCATCACATAATTTTTGAATCTAAAGGACTGATCAATCCATTAGAGAGTCATTTGAATAGTCATTTTATAAAACTTTATACTGTTACAAGAAATCTGCAAAAGCCTTAAAAATATAGAATTAAAAATCGTGTTATAATGAGTCTTATATTTTCATATAGTACTTCACATTATTTTGTAATTTAATTTTTTTAATGCAAATAAGGCCTCAAATGCTATTGCACTCAAGAAGTTAAACACTTGACATTTTTACTCCTTAAAATGCAACATTTTATGACGTCTAGATATGTTTATTAATTAGTGATTATTAACACCCAGTAAACAACATCATGTCTTGTAAAAACACAATCTTTCTTCACAGCGTGAGGCTGAAATCTATTATTCACTGATTCCATATGCTGAAATACACTCAAATGATCACAAATGACCTTAAGCATTAGATAAATGTAAATGAGGACAGGGTAGAAAATGTGCTTTTGATTGATACCTAAAAGACCAGGTTTGAGGTCTCGACAAGGGATGAAATCTGAAATCTCACACAAAGTATAGAACAATTGGAAACCTAAAAACAATTGAAGCTTCTGGATGGACATACCACACAACCTCTCCTCAGCAGAGCATCTGAGGCTGCTCACAAGAGGTGTTCAGCACATGGAACCTGAAAGACCATTCCTGGGATCCACATGGCCTTTTTTCTACTTGGCAGGCTCTTATTAGGATGCAGAGATGTATATTTAAGTTATATGCACACACACACACCCTAATGAAGGCAGAATTTTTCTAGCCCTAAGTGCTCACTTAAACTAACTTCTCTACATAGAATGGCTACATGGGCATAGGATTAAATGATGTGAATAATAGCCATTAAAACCATATGGGTTTGACCCTCTATGTGGGTAAGCTTATTCTGCATTAACACTTTGCCTTCCTCAGCCCTTTTTCAGCCTTACTTTGTCAGTTTTAGAAGGACTGAGTCCCTTTCTGCAATGTGAGCCATAAAAAAAAAAATTTAGACACACAAATTAGAGTGTACTGTTTGCTCTTGGGTAACTATTTTTGCTCTTAGGTAACTATTTTTAACCTTAAACCACGAATATGAAGTGCTTTATAATTTAATTTAAAGTACTGCAAGAGATGAATACATCATGCTTCGTTCCCATGCTCCCCATCTGTCCTTGCAGTGAAAACAGAATAATGATCACACAAGCAGGATGACCAAAAAACCTCCCATGGATGCTCCAACATCTACCTCAGAGGCAAATGGGATTTGTTGCCACTCTGAATTTTCAGAGCTATTTAAAATAAAATCTGCCAGAGATTTAGATACATCCATTACAAATCTCATTTTCACTACAATGGGTAGTGTTGACTCTGTAGCAGACAAATTTCAACCATGCACTAAATCAGAGATTGAAGAGACATAGCATAAATTAAAAAAAATAAAAAGGAAAGAGAGGGCGTGTCACCAAGGTAAATCATACTATATTTGCTAATTCTTTGTAATACTTTTAATTTCTCTCTTGCATCACTTACCTACTTATATAAACACACCTGTGTGAGCATCAGTAACACAGGTCACACTTTCACTTTTGCATACATTTCACATCTACATTAATACAGAAGTACATGCAAGAATTAGTAAAAAAGATTAGTAGAATCTTACCAGCTTGACACTTTCTGAGCCTTAAATACTCCAGCATTTTGGTTTCTTGTGATGATCTCATTTACATCTGTAGTATAATTGTTAAGAATTATCTATAAAACTAGAGCAACAATAAAAATAATAAACCCAACTATTTTCCATTTCTAATGCCTATATAATGTTCTTATCTGTTTGTTCTTCTTTAATCTGTGCTAAGAGCCAATCTTTTTTTCAGAAGCATACATTTTACACTGCTACTCCAGCACATCAGCCATATATCTATGCAGCAATTTGCTCTGGTTTCCTACCTCTATTTACTCCTTTATTTAAGGAATTTCTAGTCCTGTAGCTATAGAGGGAAGCGAAAGAAGATGCCCCCTACCTCAGATATTTAAAGGCAACTATTTACAAATAGAAGAATTACAACCATGGAGAACTGAAATTTTTACAACCACTAAGTGTCCAGTCTTGTTTGTGCTGCTTTTCATTTTTCATTGTTATCACTATACCCAATGCTGAGATTTTGGAGGCTTGTGTGTTTAAGAACCCACAAGAGATATATTCTGGCTCTGTCTGGGTGAATCCAACACACAACAGGAGCACCTTAACCTATAGGCAAAGGAGTTTGTAGTCCATTTGCTTTCTAGAGAATGGTTTGGGACCACCTTAAAAGAGTGCAAAGCAATAAATGCCTTTTCTTCCCCTTAGATACCACAACAGTACCTCAGCCTTGTGTCTCAGCTTCTTGCAGTTTGGAAGTTCAAGTCACAAATTTGGGTAGCCACTCAGTCACATTAAAGCAAGGGCTATCAAGGAAAAGTTTCTGGGGAAGCTGAGCTCAGTCATCTATGGCTTGAAAGACAATCATCATGCTCAATCATCCATGGTTAGTGAGAAGCCACTGGAAGGAAAAGGTGTAGCAAGTAAGTGAAAACTACGAGAATATTAATTATTATTTAGTGTGAATCCACACATCCCTGAGTCGTTCACTTTCAAATGTAAATAATTATTTTAAACTGACATTTCTGGTAAAGATGTAAAAGATCCTTCTTTTTTATTTAAGGTATAGAAAATCTGATGCTAATTAGGAGGATGTTTCTAGGTCCACAAAATATGCCAGATCTTTTGAAAGTGCTTTTATAAGAAAAATGAATACAAGAGTCAGGCTAATTTGAAATATCACTGATATATCTTTTTCTTTGCTTTGATATATCTTTTTCTTTGCTTTGCTGAAACCACATAGTTTGCCTTCTGGACAGAGTTAGTTATTCAAGAAAAGTTATTTCAGGAAAGTCTCTATCCAAACACCGGAAAAGACAACTGGTATTTTGCGAAGTAAAAACTAGAAATGGAATGACAGAAAACTGGTTTAAACAAAGCTCTGTAGTTTGGATGTTTCTTTTAAATTGTTTCCACAATATGCAATGAGGAGTAGTAAATGAATGGTCTACATCTGTGCAGCAAAAGGAAGGCATAAATAACTCCAAAAGCAGATCTGGCTGCTTTTAAATAGGGGCAGAAATAACATTGTTGACAAATTAGCTACCCTGCACTTAAATTATATAACTTAGCAAAAGTATTAATAATGCTAACATGTTAATATAAACATGTTAACACTAGATTTTTAAAATAATATAGGAGCCCATATCTTTGGGCATTCATGCTAAACATGACCCTTCTAAACTAAACCTCCCCAGACTGTTGAAAGATCCATACACTGTATTTTAATGGCCATTACAGTGCACTATAACAATATTTTGTATTATTGATACCTTCAGACAGTAGTTCAAGTCACCAGTGCATGGTGTGAAACAGAGCCAAGGCAGAAAGTATACAGCCTCTCTGAAATAGGAGACAATTTTTACTAAAATCATCCTTGGATTTGGCCATGTCAAAGTGAGTAAAGATGCTTCCAGTGTTTTGAGGAAATAAAATTTGATGTTCATGACTGACTTATGTCACAGATATAAGGTAAGTTAAAAAAATTGTATCTGAATGCATATCACCCAAAATTACAGTGGGGGATGAATCTGATAACTTTGCCCATGTATATCTTTATTATTCACTTGAAATGTCTATAGTTTTAATCCTAATACTTTCCTTACTTAAATGGTACTGAAAGAACTTAGATACAATACACTAAATCAACAATAAAGATCCAAACAAGGTGGCAAAAGGAGTAACATCTGTCTTTATTTTATTGATTTTGCAATATAAATGATCTATTGAATCCATTCAAACCTGCTCATGATAAGAAAAATGAGTTAGAGGGAAGTTTTTTAAATGGTCTAGCAACTCAAGTCATAATACCCTTTTGAAAACCTCCATAAACATCATACGTAAGACCACCAATTAATATAAAACATAGCAATATATTTCACAATGAGAGGGTAAGCATGACAACAATTATGTGAAATTGATTCATTTGTAAGATTTTTTTACCTTCTAACATTTCAATGATGTATCCTAATATGGATATTGAAAACATACATAGTGAATACTTCATGCAGCAGTATGAAATGGAGACTAATAGGAAGTGTATCAAAAATTAAAAGAAAAATCAAATCCTCAAAAGCTTGAGATTTCACAAAACAAAGCTGTTAGTTATGCTCACTGAATAATGATAGCAACAACAGAAACAACAATAATTATGATGATGATGATAATACAAAGGCAGATTCTCAGATGCAATGCACTATTGCCAGGTCGATTTTCAATTACATTTCACTGATGTATTCATTTGTTTCTTAATGTGCTCATCTTGCCCATTAAGAATAATTATCAGGCTTGCTTGGTGATTTCCTGGCTTCTGACAGGATTTTTTCCTTTTTTGTTGACAACCACTTTTACTTTTTGGAAAGTAATTTTTGGATATTATAGTATGACTGGCATGTAATTTAAGCTTCCTCAGAAATTTAAAAGGAAGATGTAAACAGTAATTTTAAAACGAGATTATTTTAATCTATAATACCTACATAAAAAAACATAATGCTAGACATTAACTATTCCTGAAGAGCAGTATCTAGAAAAGAAAACAGTATTTTATTCCACATTACCTTAATTTGGTATGCTAAACAATTAAAAAATACCATCAGCAATAACAAGAACTCGCAAAAATACATCATTTGTAGCAAGTGGCATTCGGAGTGAATGTTACTTCCAATTACACCTAAAATTCTACCCGATTTCAGTGAGTCTGGTGGGGCTGAAACAGATCTAAATTTAGCCTAAACTTCTGTTATAGCCAGTCACTACAGAAAAGAGTGCAAAAGAAAATTACCATAAGACAGATCATAAAATTACTCCTGAAGTCCATAAACCATATAAAATGCAACAGAAATTTTATTATGTGCACTTTTAAGAATACATTTCACCTACACGGTAAAGTTCTTAGCCTGCTGCACTTTGGCACCCTGCTAATATTAAGCCTATTGTAAAATCCAACACAATAAAAGCACTTTGAATGCTGAGCCTTCTGAGCACCAAATGTTAAAAAAGAAAAATAAATTCCTGTTAGAGCCGTCCACCAATCGCTTCCCTGAAAGGGATTCACTGAGTGAATACAGATGAAGACCTCTTGTAAGACTTTTGGGAACAGAAGACATTTCTAAAACATATTGTGAAAAACTAAGGTGTGATAATTAGATAACATTAACAGTATCTTTTTCAGGAATAAAAGCACTTTTATTTGTTTAATTCCAAGGACTGAGTGAACATTTTAGCACTCGCCAATTTTCCTTGTTAAAAAAGACTTCTACATTTCAAAAAAGTTCAGGTATGTTTATGGAATCTGCTACGCAAGACATTCGCTGAGTTGATGATTACTGAGCCCACCTGAAGCTTTTTGTGGGTAAAATGACCCTTTGTTAAATAGCTGTGCTTCTATACAACACGAGTTTGTTTAGTTAGGCTAGTTTTGAAACACTTCTCCTACATTTTTTTATCTTCACAATGACATGGAAGAAAGATTGGAAGGGGTGGTGTTGATCAAAATACACAGAATAATGAATACTTCCTCCCCAAGACACAAGTCTAACACACTAGAATTTAACAAAATAAGAATCTCTGGAACACAGGTGAGAACTTGCCTTTTCAAGAAGAAGAGACTTTTAGCAGGCTTATTGCAAGTTTTAACAGAAATGATCTAGGATTGACTGTTTTTAACATTAAATTTTTCAAGTGTTGTCAGCAGTTGTAGTTACCTCAGTTACCTCTGAGAAAGTATTTTTTAAAGGTAGTAGCTAATATTATTGCACTGAAATGTCTCCTGTTTTAACAGGCATCAGCAACTGCAATTTATTTAAGCCAAAGATTAGTTTATTTTTTTTACTAAGTACTCACTATGTCAGCTCTGAAATACATACAAAACTCAAAAAGAAATAATTCTGATGCTGCACTGGTCAAAACCTGAAAAATTAGCCTGCCTGAAAATGTAAATGGAAAGATTATCAAGGAACAAAAGCAAATAGATATCTTCCTTTTTTTTCCTCTCAATTTCTAAGGGCTATTAGAATTCAGCATATATATCTGTTCTTGTTCTGTGCTGATATTTAATGTGGCCACAAATTATGCTCACTCATTCTCTTGCTTAACCCAAGTCCAGTTCAATTTTATGAACTATCTGTTCATATTAGAAGGGCATAAAAGCAATTTATTTTAATATCAGAAATACAATAAAATACTTTCTACAGGGGATAGAGGAGTTTTGCAATCTTACATCAAGAGAAATAATGATAAACTGGTAATTGATTAAGCAGACTAAATGGGTAATTTGCAGGCAGTTATAACTTAGGAGCAACAATGAAACATTTCAATATACACTGGAAAAGCTCTGAAAATATATGAATGCTGGATATGTTTTAAGGGGCCAGTATCTGAAAGGAGGAAAAAAAAAAATCTAGCTCTTACGCAAAACAGATAAATTAAGGGGAGCTCATGATTTGATCCCTGCTACACTTCCTGTAATGTGCAGCACACACACACACACACACTAATCTTCCAGCACTCAACCACGAGACAAATATTTACTACTGTACATGCTCTATACCAACACGTGCATTTTTAATTAACGGAGAAAATGTGGCATTTATAATGGGGGAAGCTGCTGCTCTGTTCAAGATATTCCACATCTGTTTTCTAATTACTTATGTGGGGACTTTTTCTTAATATGCCCCATGCTGTGTGTCTTTATATCGATTGTTACTCAGCCAGTAAAAAGGAACGAGCACAACAAACCAGTTTTCTATCTGAATAAGGATACTTTTGATGGCCTTTTCATTTCCATCAGTTAACAGAACTTCTTTGACATCTGCAGAAATAGCAACCTGAAAAAAAGAGCACAGCAAACAATGAGCAAATATGCTTGTCTGTGTGGAAGTGAAGACAGGAGTGACAAGCCTTCAGTATCATGCTTCCTCACCTATTTCTCTGTAACAATCTTCAATCTTTTTTCATTTTATGTCTGCATTATTTTAATCATTCAATCAAATCAGTCAATACTTTTATCATTCCATTTGCGGGAGCCTCTATCTTGCTATCATTCTGTTCCGTAATTGCATTGTGACAGCCGATGATGGTATTCTGAGAGGCTTTCATTTGCGGGCTTCTGTTTATCTAGTAGAGCCATCATACAAGGCTGTCACTCTGCCTTTCAGCTTGCTTCTGTCTGACTGCCTGATGCCCTTCATATAACTTTGCATTGCAGGCAGATGGCTTTGTAAGGGTAATTTTTTTGTGAGCTTTGACATGCTCGCACATTGGGCTGTAACCTCGACACATTGTATAAGAGCGACAGGTTTGTCAAATGCCAATCAGTGTAACAATATGCTTTTATTTGTAGAGACATAAAAACTTGTCTAATGCACTGCACTGCTACATAATATCTCCTGAATACATGACTCAGAACCCAGAGAATGGTGAACGACTCTCCTGAATGGCCAATCTAATTCAAAAGAATCTAATTACCGAGAGCTCTGGATCATGTTTGTTGGTGTAATAATGCAGGCAAAACATTAGCAGCTATATCATGGTGCTCCAACTGTGATTCGCCAGGCTATTCCTGTATCTTAGCAAATGGGACTATAATCTGAAAAAAAAAAAAAGCTTCGGCTATGGCAATGAAAGACAGACCGTACGTGGCCTGGAATGTCACAACAAAAGATATTGACTACACCGAGGTAAAATGTTTCTGCTCATCGAGGCAACCATAAAATCAATATGATACGAAAGCAAGTCAATCTAGAAGGTCTCAAGACTCTGCAGCTTGACCGCAGCTGAGGCTGTTGACAGTTCTCTGACCCAGCAGTTGGAGGCACTGGAACATTTTTCCTTTTGTTTCTTCCTCTGAATGGGATTGGAATTGAGAAAAGACCTACCATGAGCCCAGCCAAGCATGTCATGCCACCCCCTAGCTCACACACAGCAAGGTCCCTGAAAGAGAGAAAGGAAATGGTAGAACCCATACAAATTAGATGAAAATGGTCAGAGAGACATATATGTTACAAGAACAAATTGCCATCTGCAGTAAGAACTGAGCTACCAGGAAGTTGTAGAGACATGACTAGGCTACCTCATGTCGTTTTGCGTTTTAAAAATAATTATGAAATAGAAAAGTCACAAAGCAGGCAAATCAGTGGGGGTTCCCTCATTAGTGTTCAGTGCAACATTACCACCGCTGAGCTGAAAAATCTGAGAAGGTTCCCTTTTTTCCCTTGTCAATGGCTCTGTCTTTTAGAACTAAACTAGCTAGAGTAGCGAAAGATAATTGTTAGGAAAGGATAACAATGTTAATCCACATTCATTCTTGCAAAAACAGCTAGAGAAGTAAATGGGGAAATTAATATTATTTATATATCTCTCCATACAGTTATGCCTAAAAGCCTTTTTATACTAAAAAGAGAGAAGTTTTACAGGAAGCCGTATACCACAAAATAATTACACACGAAGAAATCCGATCCTTCAATTAGCACTTAAAATTGCAAGTGACCTACAAACAATGCTGTTATGAACAACGATGGGAACAGCAAACGGTTAAGCCTCAGAAAACTAAACGAAGTTAGTGTCAAGAGCCTAAACTGAGCCCGATCAAAGGGCTGAATACATGGTCTAAAAGGCTGCTTTTAACTTAGACCATACTGTGCTGTTATTAAGACGTGCATGTGAAATATAATTTGGCGCAGAGAGTGTGCCGGATGGGAGCTTGCAGGGGGAGCCATAAAGAATGTCCTCCAGAGCCATGGCCTGCCCCAGGAGGGGAGGAGGGAGGGATGCTGACCCTGCACCGAAACTGTGTGTGAAGCAGTGTCTGGGGCAAGGCAGAGCCTCAGTTTAGGAACATGCTGCTTTATAGCAAAATCTGTGGCAACTGTTACAGCTGGCAGGAGCGTTCCCATTGAGGCACTTCTAACAGGCAGAAAATGGAATTTTAGCTAAACTGTTTGGTCGAGTTTGGTTTTGGGGTTTTTTTTGGGGTTTTTTTGGGTTTTTTTTTTGGTTGTTTTATTTTGGTGCACCTTTTATTCTCCCCTGAAACATTAACGTCTGAAAGCCTATTTTTATCTGAAAGGGTCACCTCCCTACTCACTCAACACTGATATTTAGGAAGAGCATCTAGGATGCCATATCAGTATCAGTATACAGATGCTGATATTTTGTTCATTGAGGCGAGCAGACTAGCCTGTATGACTGTATAATAATGCTCACTGTCTGGACTGGTTAGATTTATTTTTCTTAGACACAAAAAAATTTATTTGAAAAAAGTCTAGTTGTCTTATTTAATCAAAATGAGACAAAAGAAAGACATAGTTTGGAGGAACAAGCTGTACATAACCCCAGCAAGAATATAAAACAAACATGGGAAATTTGAAATTTGGAATTTTAAACAGAATGATTATAGGTTTTTCCTCAAGTAAGTTTTAGTTTTTATAAACCAAGTGTATTATATATTAAAACTATATACATATGGTTATATACAAGGCTTGCAAGGCACTTACTTCTCTATAGGAATCATACTTGCACAGAAAGTATCCAGTGTGAGGCTTTTAGTGCATTTTGAACCAAATTTCTATGTACATAGTATATGAGCATACACATACACACATATACTCATACATACTTATGCATATGAAATTTACTTCAGTGGAAAGTTCCCTCACTAGCAAGTTATAAAAGTTGTATCTGTCTCTCGGGCAATATATATGGTGCCATTTATAAATGAGAATTAACGTAAGAAACTCTAGTCTGAGAGTACTGCCAGAAGGGCATAATCCTGAGAAATCAGGATGTGAAACTGCTCATTTGCTCCACGGAAGGTTGACTGATCCTTGTCTCTGAGTATCGTGGCTTGCACACCCAAACTAGGAAAATACCCTCTGAGTGAGCAGCACAGGCAGTTTGCTGTGAGAAGCCCTGGAGAAGAAGCAGAGCTTATGAGCATGGGGATAGAGAGCAAAGTGTTACAGGGACATCACTACAGCAACAGAAGGCACACAACCAACCTGGGAGGAAGGAGCAGTGGCTGCCAGATCAGGCGTATGAGCTGCCTCCCCTAATGGGCCACACTTTGTTCAGGTGGTGGATGGAGTAGGAATGAGGCTTTTACGGACCAGAGAACACTTTGGTGCCAGGTCTCTGATGACAGATAGGAGTCTAAGCAAGTTCATTTGGTACAGGGGGCAGGGACTTGCAGTTTGGTCTTCCTGATTTTACTCAACACCATATTTACACAGACTGGGATTTTGTATACTCCAAGCTGGTTTACTTGGTATTTGCCTTACACCCTAACACAGAACACAATTTATGCCTCCAAACGCTTTGTTATAGTAGCTTTTTTTGCACCCTATTCATCCTCCAGACAATGAACCTTCAAGGATTTCCAAGTGCAAATCTCAGTATACTCAGGGGAAAGAAAGTGGATGCAGGATGGATTTTATATTTAGATGTTCCTATTGGAGCCTTGATAGCTGTCTTCTACAAGTTTTGAATAAAAGTGAAGGATGTTTCAAAACTGTTTCACAACACTTAAATACAGCTGCAAATTCCTCTTACTATATGCAGTGATTTTTATGTATTTCATCAGATAATATTTTGCTTGCTTTTGCAACAGATGTCAGTTTAAAGAATATCTTATTTTTCCTGACCTTCACAATCAGCACAGATCGATTGGAGCTTCACTTTTGTTTCCCAAAAATCAAAGTGAAATAAAATGCCTTGAGTGGAAATCAAAAGTCTTTGACATATAGCAGAAAGCTTGCTGTGCAATATTAGTACCCAAAGGCAGCTCAGAATTCTTTGTTAAGAGCAACATGCTTTCACCTTGAACATTTTAAATTTAATCTGAAGACTTAAATCATAGCAATCTTTACCATGCAGATACAATAAAATGAAAAGATTGGAAAATATCTTTTTATGTTTAACTCTGTACCTGAATATTTCATTATGCTTTAGGCAGTAGTAAGCCAGCACTTCTTCAGATGGCCAGAGACCTATAAAACAAAGATGTTTGCCTTCTTAGAACAGATTTTTTTCTGGTCTGAAATAATATTTGAATGCATATTACCATTTGCAGACTCTACCCACTGTTTTATTTTCTGTATTTGCCATAATAACATGGAATAAAGAAAAATAAAAAGAAGACCTAGGATTTAAGCATTGGAATTAAGTATTTCATAGATTTCATTACAACTAATGATCAGAAATTTAAAGATACATGCACATACACATAAACATATACATATATCTACACATATACATACAATACTCAAGACTCTAAAAGTCACATAAGATTTAATTCACTTGGGCATTCCCATGAACATTAACCTGTTTGTACCAGGCCAGATGCAAGGCCAACTTTGCCTTGTAGCCTGATTCCAACAGGAGACACGGGCCCTCTCGTTTTTCATTAGCTACACCATCATCATCATCATCCTACAGTCACTCAGTTTCTTTCCAGCTTCTTTTTATTTACCTCCTTTTCTCTTAGTTTTTGTTAGGTCAGGCACCAGACTGACTGTAAGGGAGACTGTCCAGCAGCACACGCTAAGGACAAATCCAGGACTAGGGCAATAAAAGTGTGATTTCTAATTATGGCTCAAGAAGTTCAGAAGAAGGAGAAGAGGAAATACAAGTGGTAAGTTCTTCTTAACAGGCACTGAAGGATTTTTCTGGTTTTTCTGTGGTCAGCTTTGCAGAGCTGCACCAGGAAGCAGCACAGGTTCACCCTGCTGTATAAAGAAACCTCTCCTCTCTCATTTTATACGTGCTTCCCTGACATTTTAATTTGAATTCCCCTAGTCCTCCTACAGAAATAGCCAGGAGCAATCACACTTTCTTCTGTATTATTCATGAATTTATTAGTTGCCATCATAAAATTTACACTGGTCATCATCAACATTGACAACTACTTGGGGGCTTCCATGTAAATTTATTCCTTCAAAACCGGCCTCTCACGAAAGTGGCTGTTTTGCCAGACCAGTTTCCCACCTGACTGGAATGTCCAGCTGAAGTGCTGTGCCTCACGGAGAGGGCAGCACAGATCCTGTGTGCCTTGCACGCTCTCCTGCAGGCACCAAACTTCATTGCTTGAGGGGGCCTGAGGAAAACAGACCCATAATCAGGAACTTGAGTTATGTCTGAAAAGGTTCCCAGAGTTAAAGGAGAAAGAATCAAAGGCATATGCAGCTGAATTATGGCTGCATGTGGTTTTCATTTGTGGTTGCTTAGCAATGGAAAACCATGTTTACATGTTTGTCCACAGGTAAAATCCAGAGTCTACTTCCCCCCTCCAACAACACACGACATTAAGAATTGAGACACAAACTTCATGTTATGAACTACAGACATTTCAATGGTTTCAGTAAACTTATTTGACATATAGAGCATCTTTTAGATATTTCTAGACATGTAAGTGGAATTCCATGCAGCTTACTATGTGTGTGTATCCTTTAGACCATTTTTACCAGTTTTTTGTTCTCAAGGCTAGAAACATCACTACACTTTTAACAGAACCAGAAGTTTGGGAGAAAAACTGTCATCCTTTAAATCTCTTAAAGCCTGACTAAAACCATCATCAATATAGTTCTTCCTTTCCATCCAGTATGTATTCTGAACTACCCTTATTCCCAGTGAGAAATAATGAAAATCTAAAAACATCTTGACTGCATGCAAATCAAGCAAAAGCCAAGACAGGATTTCTCCAAAACTTTGCATATAACTTTTGTATTACAAAGATATTTAAGGGAAAAAATAGACTGATGATACATATGTATAACAAAACTACTAATGCAATACTTGTATTTGTCCTGTTTATGACAGTTCAGCCTGATCAGGTGCTTTTGAATGTATTATTTTGCTTAGACTTGCTAAGAGTTAAAATAAAGTATTCACACAAGACTACCCATTCTTCAGTGAAACATACACTAAGAATTGTACAGGGTTTTTCATCTCCCTTTGAGCATTTCAATGCTTTTGAGCATTGAAATATGCTAAAATGACAGATTTTTCAATAAATATAATAACTGTTTAAATATTTTAGTGCATAACATAAAGAATGTTTCAGTTTGCAGTGACTGGTGTATACTCAAGCAATAAAAGTTTTTTTAATATTTACCGAAGACACGGCTAATTTAACACCATTTATAATACCTATATCTCACATTACAAAAACCCTCACACCCACAAACATAAAAAACTGAAACCCTTTTATAGCAAACTTCTAGCCCAAGTGAATTTTAAAAATACTAGTCAATTGTAGCAAACATCCTTCAACATCTGACTTTTCAGTTCCCTCAATCGTCTCTCACTTTTCTGCAGTTATTATTGAGAGGGCACTTTGAATGGTGTCACTGAAGCTTTTCTGAGGGGTCACCATCCCTTCCCCTGCTACCATTACAGTGTTGATACGGGCTGGAGCTGCAGGTGTATCGATAGCTCTGTGCTGAGAGAAGGGTGAAGCACCTTTGCAAAGACAAAGCTCTGGCAGATGCCAGCAATTCACACAGCTCTCCTTCCTGCTGCCTTCCCCCACAGGGAAGAAAGGATCACCTCAGCAATGGTGTAAGCATCTGGAAGCTAAAGAAGCAGGAGTCAGGAGGTCTTTCATGAACAAGTCTCAAGTGTGGAAGCACACTGTGCTCCCAGCTAAGCCAAGAAGCCAGAAGCCAGAATACCTGTGTTAATTTTAGTAATGGGAAAAGCTTCTCGTGCCTGAACAGGTAGGTAAGCCTCTTTGCCTTCAAAACAGGGATAAGCTTAAAGATCCATGTGGAGGAGTATTCATTCTGTCTTCTTCCTCCTCACTCTGACCTACATTTGCCAACACAATGACCTACATTTTGAAGTTGCAAGTATAAGAAAGATAGTTCTGCTTCTGTTAGAAAACATACAGCTGCAATGCAGAAATGCAGAACTCCTATGAATTAACAACTACTACTATGTTGTGAAAAATGTAATTTATTTCCTGCAAACACATACATATGGATATGGATTAAGGTTCCTATGAACACACTTTAAATAATTCTTTCATATTTAAAATAAAATTATTTTGATTTCTGAATTTGATTATAAATACACAACATTGGATGCTGCCTATTTACATGTACAGTTACTTACATGATAGTAAACTGTTTACAGATGGATAGGCAAAAGAATATCAAAAGACCCTCAAATGGTGCTTGTATTTTCAAGGCTATAAATATTCTACAAGTCCTAGATAGAGGGGCTAAAAAATCTCACTGTATGATGAAACAAGAATTTCATTTTGCAAAAATAAATATTTTATGACATTTACTGGAGGTTTTAAAACTCTTCATCACCTTGATAACTACAATTTGAAAACAGAGAATAATTTCCAGAAAGCATTGGAATCTCTATTGACACATAGGAAAAAATTAAGTTGCGCTGGTGCTCAAAGGAGACCCTCAAGAACGAAGGATCCTTTCACCACTAGAATGGAGCAGGATTCTCACTACAAATGCCATAAGAAAGATGACATCTACTTCCAGACAGATTTATGGTACTTATTACAGTAAAAGGAGTAGAAAAATATTATCATTAAATCATACAGTGGTGAATAGAGAAATGCTACAAATGCATCACAGCCATACAAAATAAAGGCATTTCTACAGCACTTGTCACCATATCATAAAATGTCACCACAGCAATGGAGTCTACCTCACAAGAACTTGATGATATAATGAATTTCTACTGTCCCAAGTTTGCACACTGGGAACCAAAGTAAGAGACAGAGACCAATTAAGTTACTCAGAGACACAGAACGAAATTATGGGAAGGCCAAGAAAAATAATCCTTATCCATCATCCTTATACCATGAGTTATGATGTAACCAAAGAAAGTTACCCAAGTTCTTCCTACAGAGGAACGATACTAAAAAAAAAAATCTTAATAATGGAAAGAAACATAAGTTGGTTTTATCACTTTCATAGGGCTTGCTATTGGAAAGTGTCAGGTCTTTCTGCACTAGTCATGGCACAACAGTTTCTTAAAGCAACCTTCAAGACACGTGGACTAAGCCATGTGTAGACAGCCTTCTGAGGATGTTGTGTTTTAACAATCAGCTGGACCTCTAGTCCAAAGCTACACAAAGCCTGTGCTTCTTCTGCAACAAATCTAAAAATGCTGAATACTCTGATAGTACAGGAATTTGTCTACCAGAAATAAATTATCCAGTATTTAAAAAAAAAAAATTCTCTCCTCCTGTTGCTTTTTATCACATATTTTAAAGAATGCTGTCAACCTTTGGATAACAAATATTGAGATCTGATGTGAAGTTCTTAAAGAACATCATGTCAGTAGAAAAGCATTTTGAGACGTGTATTTTAAAGAAAGACATCTGACTATTGGAGCTATTATGTCTCAGCAGTGCTCCACAGGTACAAAGAAATCACAGTAGCTACCGATTTACTTTAACTGGGATAGTGCAAGATTAGTGGGACTCTGCTGTACTCTCTGCCAGCGCTACACACAGGAAACATCGGGGCAACTGGAGGTGACAGGTGAGCTGTCCCTGGGAGCTCTGAGTAGGAGGTATAAAGCTATCCTACAACCGCTTAACTCATGATAGCAGATCAAGAAGTAACTTTCTAAGGTAAGGCAAACTGAAAGTATTTTCACATTTCCCTAGCATTTCTCACAGCCACATGTACAGATGTCTGATCTCAAAATTCAAATTTTGTCTTTTATTTGCACTGTTAAACTATGAGATGTCTTCCTATTTGTTTGAACTCTCAAGTAAATTTTGTACAAATCCTGTCTTAACCCTCAAAAGCAAAGACAATTTTAAATTTGAAAAGTCAGTCATTTCCCTATATGAATATACTCAAAAAGATCTTTTTTCTAGTTTGTCCCAATTCTTGGCTACATGAAATCATCTTATTTGCTTTAATGGTCATCGAAGTGAGAGGAAAAGAAAGTGTTTTTGGGCAAAGTGATGAATAATGTCTCAAAAGTCGTACCAACAACTGCACTGAGCAATGATGAACTGTTTTCTGACCCTAAGTAAGGCACTTTTTATCCTTCCACACCAAGATGCACGGTTAGTGGAGAGCAGAAAAATCTTTAGCACTACAATAGACTGTGGAGAGGTGTTAAATTAATGGCCTATCCGGACAGGCAATTATCCCCCATCACCTCTGCTAAAAGACTGTAGAGAAAATGGAAAATCCCCAAAACTAAAGTATTTACTTGAAAAAGTTATTATAGAAATATAACATAAGGAATTCTAGGATTTTCAAATAAGGTTCTCCCATTCTTTAGAGCACCGTGGCATTGTCACAACCCTAATTTTACAGTATCAAATCTTATTTTCTACTATGTGACTGTATTCAAGTCACATGGGAAGGTAAGATTGATAATTTTATCCTGGTTAGTTTTTTTGTGGATCACCACCACAGCAAGAAGCACAGTACGTCTGCTGAGGGTCCTGGAGAAATAAGAAAGCAGATCAAAGTCAAGTCACAGTACTTAGGAGTGAATTTCAAAATTAAGCTCTAACCAATATTACTAGCCCTTCTGTCAGTGGAGCAGTAAACTTCATTTCCAAGTCAACGTTAAAACATGAAATTATGAATAGCACACTTAAGACTAGATACCAAGTGGATGCACAGGGTATGTCTGCCAAATACACATTGGTAGTAACATACAACATGAGTGTTCTAATTTGAGTAATTGCTTGAGTAAAGATTACTTGCAAATAATTGCACTGCTGCAGTTAGTTGGAATAGGTAGCTCTCAAAAATATTTCTAGGTCTAAACTTTCTTCAAGTTCCACACATCAAGCCACTTTAGTTATAATTTTACCATTAAAAAATGTTGCTCAGTATAGTCAGGAAGGAAAGATTTTATTGTCATCCCCTTGTTCACACAGCATGCAAAATGTGACACAGATGAAAGGATAATCAGTAATCCCTGCTACCTAAGATCCCACCTAAAGTGCACTGAATTAAAAAATGTAAACACACATAATAAGGCACTAATACTCCAAATATTCATTTTTTAGATACCATAAAATGCATGCATAGAGAAATGAAAACATTCCATAGAAAATAACTTCCATAATAATCCGAAGACAAACCTGGTCACTTTAGTAAAATGAAAAAATGGAGGAAATTGCTCAGCAAGCAAAAAACTCACTGAAGAATATCCTTGTTGTTTCACTCTGTTTTCAGTACATAAAATTTTAAGTGTACACCCATCTACAGCAGATGCAGATAAAAAAAAGAGTCATCATTGCAAGTTAGTTGCAGATGGTATGCCTTGAACTGTAAAATTATTTACTATAAAAATGAATTTGAGAGAAGATTTTCAAAAGGAAGACAGCTACCAAGTACTGTGTCTCTCTGGACATTTGACCACCTCAAATGCCAGCATCTTTAAGAGCTAACATAATTTGAAAGTCCAGTTGTCTAATCTGAGGTATTCCATTCTGAAATTTACCCCAACAGTATTTACAAGTGAGTAACTTCAGCAATAAATGCACACAGTGTGAAAAAAGAAAATTATTTAATAGCCTTTACAGTAACACCTTATATCTGTGCCTTACTGCACCTGGCTTTTGCAGATGGCAAACCACCTTTTAAGTCCAGTGAAGAGGAGTAATTTGAGGCAGGGAGAATGGCTAGCTTACTTTTCCACAGCAGGAATGCTATAAGTGAGTTTGAAAAGGTACAAGAACACCAGAAAAAAATAGAAGAGAATATAAAGAGAAACATTTTTTTTCCCTATGCACATACATTTTGTAGAAACTCTTGTCTCTCTTCCAATCTAAAACAGAATTCATGATATTCAGATCATTGAAAAATATGTATAAGCACCGGCTGAGATCTTCAGCCTAGGCAAAATGGCCTCAGCTCTGTATCTCTCACTTTCACTCTCATTATTATTCACAACTAGGAGGGAAACATGATGGTCTGCAATCTGCAAATGTCTTTTAGAGCACAAACTTAAGAAGCTCAGTGGAACTGATGTGGAAATACAGTAACAAATCAAAGCTGTAAATGTACGTATATCCCTTCCATAAGAAAAACTGGCCAACTGTACAAATCTACTGGTATGATTGTCTTTAACATCTTTTTCAAATGAATGAATTTGTGGGGGGGGGTACCTAGTTTTCAAATAGTTATTAAAAATTAAACAACACTGGAACAAACCTTTTGTGATTATAGCCTTCGTTCTCCTGCAAAAAAACTGGATCTATAAATTTATGTACCATTGTAGATGTAAATTACAAAATTTTATATTCAACTATATTAAAACATCTATTCCAAAAATGATTACCAGTTGTGAAAAGCAGACAGGCTTATCACTTGCTGTCAGTTGTTCATGTCTAGTTAAGCAATAATGTGCTAAAACTGCTCTTTTGTTTTGTGTAAGAATTTTGGCAATAGAAGAAATGAACACTCGTTTAATAAAAACTCAGGCTGCTTTTTGCTTTGATGGAGGAAGCAGCTGCCTGTTTTCATTTGCTGCAGAGCAGCAAAACCCATCAATATAATAAGCAGCTTAGATGCATCCATCCACAGCATCTGTAAGGATATAGGGCTATTCGCTCAAAACCAATCCTTGGTTTAATTTTAACAAAGATGTGTCTGACATATTTGAAAATGCATTATAATAGGGTTTTGAAATACTAGCATTTTCTCTTTTCTTTTTAAATACTTTTCACAGATTTTGAAAGGCAAGTATACATATTGGAGTGATAGAAATGCTAAAACAAATATTACTACAGCAAACAGCAGAACTAGCCTAAAAATGCAAAGAGAGAACATTAAGAGATACCTTCTGGTTCACAGACTCACCAGTCCCCTGAAAATACAAAAAAATAGTGTTTCAATCTTTTCAATGAAGGGGTTTTTTCACCATAACCAAGAGCAAAGAAAGATACTAGAAATATGTATTACAGACAAAACCCCTGCAAAGATCACAGATCCATTACACAAATGTATTTCCCAAGATATCCTTTTCCTTCCCTGCCTTATGCTTTGTTAAAAGTAAATACATTAATGCTCATTTTCAAAGATATTTATCAAATTATTTTCTACTATTGCCTGAATGTATTATAATTATTAAATTTCAACAGTGTGAATTTGTCCCAAGTGACAACTTCTAATTGCAATGAAAAAGTTTTAATTAGAAGTACAGTTCTAGGAAATTCATGCATCATTATGAAAACAGAAAGAGAGACAGATAAAAGACCATCTGAGATAGAAACCATAAAACTCTATTTTCACTCTAAAAATGTGATACGGCACATTTATATTATTAAAAATTCTTAAGACATTATTATTATTTTAGTGCTGTTCGGCTTTCTAAGACCTTTCTAAGCTGAGCTTTTAGATGATTTGCACATTAACTGAGAAGTCAGATAATTCTTAATCCTCCTCTTTTTCAGATCCAATAATGGATAAGGGAGCATCTTAGCATGATCAACTAACAATCTGCCTAGCCTGAGTGGTAGTACACCTGAATTTAGGATTAGTCATCCAGTTTTCATAATATCTGATTTAAATGAGCACTCATTCTGAGAAGCATAGAAAAAGAATATTCAACGATATTTGAACTGTACCATTTAAATATGCAACAATAAACCTGGAGTGCATACAGATTTATCTGTTTCACAAACAAGAAACTAAATAGAGAAAGGAAGATTTTAAAGAACCACATCCAGGCAAATAGCTGCATAGCTCAATTAAATAACTGCCTTTGTCCAGTATTCACAATAGCTTAAAGATACAATCAACCATATCTCAGCTGAAGCCTTGTATCTCTACTTTGTCAATTCCAATACCATGGTTTCACTTTGTCTATAAATAAAGTGAGGAAACTAGTTTGGGGGTTTTTTGTGGGTTTATGGTTGTTTGTTTTTTTCTCCCCTGTGGGGTTTCATGGTTGTTTTGAGTTCATTCGGTTGTTTGTTTTGGGGTTTAGAGATATATCACAGGTTGAGAAGGTAACAACCTGTAGATTAACGTGGGTTACTAACATTGCTTATCTTCCTCAAGTATCTGATCCAGAACATGGAAATTTGTTTAACTGCCCTATGCACCCTTATGTAATGCTCAAGATAAATATAGTGGAATTCATTTGGGCGATTTTGGTTGTGTTCAGAAGTAGTGACTAGAGCTTGGATTTCTTGTGTTTGGTTTGCGATTTGTTGTTCGTTTTTTTTCCCCCATCAAATTAACTAAACAAAGACAACACTTTTTTGGTCCTAGCACCTTCTGACTCATATTTTTCTCCTTTATCAAACTCCACCATTCCACACTGTAAACCAAACTATTAGAAAAATGTCTGCTCTGTACAGACAGGAGATATAAACTGGGTACAAGTGGAAAATATAATTGCATGCACAGTTCAATTTCAAGGTTTTGGACAGCATTTGTCTAACAAAACAGTGTATCTTAGTACTCTGAATTTCATGTACTGGCAAATTGTGACCATGCATCCTTCATATTCTTAGATGAATTTGTTAGGTCCCTGTACTGAAGAGGCCTTGATTCTTTCTCCTGGGGTAATTTCCACTGGTGCTAAATGTGCAATTTTCAAAAGTCTACACTACTGATAACCATCTTGCAGGAGGTGCCCAAAATCTCCCTACATCACTAAACCTTGTTTTTATCTCTCACATGGAATAAGATCTGTAACAAGTTCTATAAGTGAGAATGCTGCACAAAGATGAAACAGACTTCTCATCTATTTAATGGATCCATATGAATTTAGATGGCAAGAGTTAAAGCAAATCTGTGTCAAAGAAAAATATTTACATTTTTTTCCGAAAGGCCAAGGATTTCAGGTCCTTCCAGGTGAGGTTGGACATACGTTCACAGGGCAACACAAGAGAACTTACACTACCATTGTTCACAGCTGGTTTTGCCTGAAGGGGTTTCAAGGACCACAGCTGTTGGTCTGGCACTTTTCATGACCACTAAACACAGTGGGCCACATCTTCAGCTGGTATTATGCCTATGCATCCCAACTAATGAACCAGCCTTGGATTTAAAATATGTATGGTCTTTCTGAGAAACAAAGTAGCCTTTATTACATCAATACATGTCAGTGCTTTGGATCATTTTGTAGAGTCAAATCCAAGGGCAACCTTCTCAGGAAATCAGTGTTTCAGTGGGTTATGGTAAAGGAGGATACTAAAGTGATAAGAGTAGAATTTAGTCTTCAAAATAGCCTGAATTATTTTCCCTGATTACTTTCACATTTTCATGTTACTGTAATAAACCATGACCTAACTGACCACATTTTTATTTTACAAGGCATAAAAACACAGATAGGTGCTACAAGAATTCTGCTGAAAAACACTGCAGAGCTGTAGAAAAACTTACCTTTCTACACTCTGATACAGAAGTGCTTGTGTCAAGAACAATGTGCTTTGACTAAGATATGTAGCTTAGGTACTTATGCCATTTTTCAGTGTCGAGAGAATGTATTTCAGAACATCCAGTGGTTTGAGTCTCAGAAACAAAGGAACAAAACCAAAGCAAATCATTACACTCAATTTAATTAAATGAAAGCATGAAAAAGTCTATAAGCTAACCTCACAACAATATGCTTATGTTTACTGTTGGTAGGTCAGGGAAGAGAATTCATCAAACTTTTAATTAAGTGAGTAAACATCCTACGATTTCAGGAATTGTCCAGTCGTGTGCCAGCACAGAAATTGGGTCCCACCTTTTGATAGTGCAATTTGAGTGGGTGACCTGTCCCTTGTCTCCTACATTGCATTCCATGGTGACCACAGGCCCTTCGCCAACTCGAGGATCCTCCCTAGGAAGCAGAAATGCAATCTAGACCACTTTATTTTTCGAGGCAGATTTTCACTAATGGCAAAGAAAACACACTAAGTCACCAATTCCTATGGCATTCCTTGCACCTTGAAACACTATGTTAAATCTCATGCCAAACTTCCATATTAAAAGGCAGACTCTTCAACACGTAGTTTATGTTTTTACTTAATGAGTTTTGAGCTCAGACTTCACAAACAGAGAGGCAGGTGTATAATCTTCTGAAATTCAAACTTTTTCCCTAAGGTTTAAGTACATTGTGACACACTATTTTCATACAGCTCTTCATCAATAGAGTAATAATGCTGCAATAATTAGAAAAATCACTTGGTTTTTTTTAAGGAGTTGTATAACACCATTAGAGTAATTAGCAGTTAAAAACTAATTTTAGCACTGTCTTGTTGTTGTCTTTTACTGTTAAGAGTTTGAGTCACAATATAAGAGTAATTTCCTTCCCTTTCTGGGAGGGGGTGGAGGAAGAAAGGATCATGAAATGTATGCAATTTTCACATATAACAAACTGTTGAAAATGTAATTCTCTATGTGCTCTTTTCTAAAAATACGTTCTATATTCCTGGATTGTCTTTTGCTATCAGGAACAGGATTGAAATCTCCACTTTAGTATTTATCTGAGGCTCTGATAGCTCAGTTGTCTGCCTCCAAATGCCAAGATAGGGGGAATCTCATCAACTGGAGACCAGCTGCATGATGGGCAGTTAATAGATATATCAAACCTTAGGATATATGCTAAGCTGAGGAGATGATTGGTTGGTTGATATACTGATTGATTAGCATAGGGAGAATGGGTTTCTTCTTGACAACCTAAGATTATGCTTCAGCTAAGCTCAAATTGCTTACACCTCTTCTATTGGTTTTAAAATTACAGTCCTGTCATCTAAAATCTCTCTTCAATGAAATTTTTACCATATATAAAAATTAAAGGGAAAAAGAAAGTAGGTGCAATGGATAAGAGTAAATGGAGTAGATATATTTCACACTACTGCTGTTGGTACCACTAGAAAAAGTTGATAAGTAAATCCACTTGAAATATGTTACATATTCTGTACACTACTAGAGAGCACTTGACAATAATTTAGAGGGGAAGTTCAAAATACTAACAAGGAAGCAGTGCTGATATTATTGCTTTTAAAAAACTACAGTAGTTATTAAGCAAGGTAATTATAGAGTTGTGATACTACTGATACATTTTTGTACTCTTTACAAGCATTACTTATGTTTCATAGAAATGTGTTTAAACTGTTATACATATGAGAGAAATATCATATAATTGCCACAGAATGCATCACTTCACAGAGAAAGGTTTATACTCTGCAAGCTAGAGAAGCAACACAAACATTTCTGAATTTTCCCTCAAGAAGTCTGGAATCTGCCTTCCCAAGAAAGCAGATATAATTAAATTTTGCTTACAAAATATTTTAGCTTGTGTCATCAGTAGGGCATGG
This sequence comes from Cyanoderma ruficeps, assembly GCA_008694505.1. Classification (NCBI taxonomy): domain Eukaryota; kingdom Metazoa; phylum Chordata; class Aves; order Passeriformes; family Timaliidae; genus Cyanoderma; species Cyanoderma ruficeps. Next base: position 18,824,928 of record VZDJ01007749.1, read on the forward strand.
ACACTTAAAGAAAACAAAAGTAATGTTTAAAAATTACTATAATATATGTTGCCATAACAAATGGATTTCTTACGCATATCATCCACTCAATTCCCAGCATTACATGCACCAGGGTTTGTCAGTTGAGAACCATACAAATGTTATTAAATATGTTAAAAACATAAACAAACTTTTTATTATCTTTAATACTTGATACTTTCAAATGCTTCCCTACCCTGGCAAACAAGTATTAAGTAGTCACCAAACAAAAAGAAAGTGGTTTATTGAGAATGCTGAAATCTGCATTAATAAATAAGATGTGTTTCTCAGAATTTTTTCTTCCCTTTTGTATCTGCTATGAGTGGTAGGGGATCAGCTGCAACTCAAATCCCCAGCTGAACAACCCAAATACAACTGAGTGAGCAGACTTAAAACAAGGCCATTTATTGGTGCCTGTTATGCAAACAAAGCATCCAAGTCTTAGAAACAGATGTCAACTGAAGCATATGCTTACTGTAAACTGGAATTTGATTCTTTTTATAAAAATAGACTTAAATGGGCCTTCAGAGACTAGGCTGCCTCTTGTTGTATACCATTCCCTAACTTGATTCAGCCTTAAGCTTTTTAAAAGATGAATAGACTGATATCCAAGGGCAAAAAAAAACAGTAAAAAGAAAAAATTAAATGGGAAATAAATGATAACATGTTGGAGCAGTTCCCAGAAGCAATTTTACAGATTTTCTCTAAAAACATAAGACAGGAAGTTCAAAGCACAGCACAGGTCACCTATGGCATGTTGAGTTATCATTTTTATACCACTTAGGGTGAAAAAGGGACTTTATGTTCAAGTGGCAAGTTTAGTACTCTGCTTTTCCTTCTTCTTTTTTTTTTTTTTTCACCTCTTCTCACATTTTGATGCCTTTTAAATGTCACTTATTTTACATGAGGCAGTTGGTGGAGACATGAGTCAACAGCAATCAGAACCATTATCCCCTGCAGCGAGCCCTGGTCCTAATGCATTATGACACCTTAGCTGGCCAGCCACCGATTTACCTTTCTGCTTCTTAGGGAATTAAGTGGCATCATGTGAAAATGGTTGTGATATGAACAGCATGGGCATAACCGGTATTAAATTTACCTCTCAGCCTAAGTGAATTTTCCTCACATGTGACTAATCAAAATGAAAGCTGTGGACATGGGCAGATCTGGCCAGCACTTCTCCACCCCTGGGATTGGGGCTATTTTGTTTTATCTCTTTGTACAAGCTGGCAGAAGTTTAAAGTGAAGAGGATAATCCAGTGCTGGTGTCTTTATGAAATAACATCCTTACATGAAGAGGCTTTTAACTGTCTGTCGCTGTCCTCTCAAAAAAAAAAGAGCGTGACAATCTCATTTTGCTGAGCACCCTCCCATGAAAGGAGAAAATAATAGCCATAACAGCTATGGCTAGTACTGACCTTACATGATCCATTATCCACTAAACACTTTAAAAGTCAGTTTTACATACACTGTGGGGGAAATTAGAGAACTATCACAATCATTTTCACTTTAGTGAATTTGTCTTCTGTTTGAAGTCAGTGACTTGATATCCTCGTACATAACTCTCCGTGTTGCTCCAAGAAAAGAAAGAGGAAGCCTTGCTGTAAAAATCGATCTTGTGCAAAAAGGTGGGAAACACACCATACTTCTATTCTGATTAATAAAGATACTGACAGCAGTGAAACTCAATTTAGCATGAACTTTCTTCCGAGTAAATGCGAAATAATACAAAAATCATTATATAATTTAGAAGTGCTCAACGTCAGTACAAAAATATTTTTATCAATCATTTCAGCTGAGATAAGTAGGTGCCAAAGAAAGTGCTGGCAGAGCAATTATCATCCTGTGCAGTCAGAAAGATATTTATTCACAGACTAGAGCGTCTTGCATTTTACTACAAACCAGCTGTGAATGTTACTGATAATAACAGCCGTGCTAGATTTTCCCAAAGTACTGTAGTCTCTTTCTAACAACTCAATTGTACAGGACAAAAACACCTGGAGCATGAAGTCCTCTCCTACTTGCAAGACTGCTCAGCCTTCTGTGACTGTGAGAATGAATTTCTAATGCATGAATTTTAGGCATTAACTGCTTGCCCTAAGTTAAAGTCAGTAGTAACTACAGTTCAAATTAGAAGTATTTAATAAAATTTTATTCAGATAAATAGTGATTAAAAGCTATGAATCAAATTTTAAGATTAACCCAGTCTATCTGACAGTACTAAAAGACATTCCACTTGTAATAATCTATTACTGTATGTAATACATGTTTGACTGGAGCAAAATTAATCTGAAAAAATGAAAAATTAAGCAGTAGAAACCTATCAAGACTAAATGATGGCATTTACAAAATCAAAGCATACTTTTCTTATGAAAAGAGAATCATGGAAATACACATATTTACATCAAAGTATATATCTCAGATATAATACTTATTTTTTAAGAACCTAAAGAAGGCCAAAAAGCACCATAAACATTCTTTACACTAATTTTTAGAAATTATTGAATGTAAAGATTAGGAAGAGGGTTCAGAATTTTAATTGTTACAAACACAATAAAAATATTAATCACGCATGGAGCTTGCCTGAGTAACCTTCATTTTATCAATGAGGCCACATAATTAAGGTCAAGTTAATGCAGAGATTGAAATTTGGGAACATGTCAATTAAGATAAACAGGAAAATTACCTCTTCCTAAAAGGATTAGCCTCAAGTGGAAAGGTTGGTTCAGAAAATTACAATCCACTTGGTAAGAAAGACAGATCCACGGTAAAGTTAAATCTGAAGTGCACAGGCCAGAAGATTCTACCCAAAGGAGTTGCAAAACCAAATTTGAATAGAATCATCCTTCTTTTATTATTTTCCCTAAAAAGAAAATAATGATTTGCAGCAAAAAGGACTGCAAGAGGTATGCAGAGGTTTCTTTTTTCCCTTCAGTTTCAGATTTAATTGGACAATGAAGTCAAAACACTTACAGAAAAGCAGAAGGTATACTGTTCTCAGTAACACTATGCATTAATGTCACTGTGAAAACATTTGGACCAAAGAGATATTCGTAAATATGCAATCAAGATTACCATGCTTTGTACCCTAAACAACAAGAATTATTATTCCAGAATTTGAAAACTCTGAATGAGAGTGACAAGACACAAGCAAAATATTCTCCACTGTCTAGAGAGTCTTGTAATTTCCCATTTAGCTGGGCCCATTTCAATTTCTCAGAAACCACCTAAAATTTTTTTTTAACCCCCAGTAATTGTATTCCTCTTTCAGTTTATTGCTTTTGCATACAAAGAAACTAAGAAAATTTTGAAGAGAGCATGGGAGCCTTTAGTAAGATGAGAAAGCTGATAACTATTCGAGACATGTAGACTTCCAATGACACTCTTCTGATAACCTCCCCAGAAATCCTGTACCTAATTGCACCCTTCTTCCCTGCTTTCCAAACAAGAATAACACAGTAAACAAAACAAAGGTGGCAGCTTTGATAGAGTCAAGGCTGTGCTGACTCGAGTAAAAGGGTTAGCAATGAAAACATTGCACTGGGATAATGGTTTTTCAAATGCTTTCTACTTATCACTTAGAAGCACATCTGGGAAGCTGGGATTTTGAATACATATACATATATATATATATATATATACACACACACATATATATAAACACCCACCATGTATGCATCTATTTTTCTTCCATCCCAGAATCCTTATACGCAGCAATGGTTTGCACAATTATTACTACTAGCTTCTCTTTCAACAACTATACCTCCAAAGTAACTTCCTAAGCATCCAGTGGAACTGAAACCTCCTCAGGGGCAGTCACTGCTCTGACAGGCTTGCCAGTACCAAAATGCCCAGGACCAGCCTGACATGACCAATGCAATCACTGCTCACCTTCTGTCCTCTCCGGCTTCTCTTTCCACAAGAGTGGCTCCAAAGTGTTACAGCCCTGACCGCGGCAGTGCCGGGTCTGTTCACTTCACCTCTGAGTCACAGCACCTGAATGAGCATTGCACGTCTATTTACAGATCTGCCATCTGACTTGAGTTTCTGAGATGTGCATTCTGGGAACCCATGCCAATTTGTCTGTATAAATGCAGTCTTCTTACTTAATAACAATTCCAAAAGTTTACCTTGGGTTTTCTCTTTTCTTCTTCTTCATTAAATAAATACTGTAGAATAAGCTATCTTTTCCACTGACTTGATCTCTGTACTATAGGAATTCCAAACAATCCTATCCAGAAGAGGGGCAACACATTATGGTAGCCTCTACATAATGCTGCAATACTTTCATTCAAAACAAGACTAAAACAAGTATTTAGTCACAGGAAAGCAGCAATATCACATTGCATTATCAGATTTTTTTCAGAAAATTCAGCTGTCACTGTTGAAACAAACCAATCCAATAAAATGCCATTACTGGCCCCAAATTTTGGGAACATATATGTGAGAGAACACATTAACATTGCTGCAATACTGCTTTTTAGGGCAACAAAACTTTTTTTCTTTAAAAAACAAATATTAAATATGAAACAAACTTATCTATGTATCTATTGCCAAAATGATAGGACAGGAAAATAGGAAAAAATACACAAACTTGGCTTAAAGGCATAATTCCATTTACTCCCTGGGTATTGGTGTACACCTTAGTTTTGTTAGGCAAGATAAAGAGGAGAAATACTACAGCAACCAAGCAGATGGTCTGTAGAACTAGATTACACACTTTAGAAATAAGAGAGAAGCAACACAATCAACCCTTCTGTTTGGACAGAAGAGCCTTCTTAGCTTGTCTGACCTATTAGCTAGTAAACTAGAGCATACTGCCAAGTGCTATCATGCTGTTCCTTTAAAAAGCAAGCAACCTCAGTTTTTATGGTAGGTACTGCATCATTTTAAGAGAGTTGCAGGTAATGTCTTCTGCATTAGACAGATGGTCATATCATGAAACCATATACAAGTCACAAAGACTAAAACTGACATTTGCTATCTTGTTAATCTGCACAAACCACAAAGCAAAGTAAACTGATGCTGAGTGCTTTCCTAGTACCTACCAGTTCATATATATGCATGTACATATAATAACCACTTATAACTCAAACATGTATTAAGGTTCAGTGTTGGTTTTGACTTATTTTTTTCATAATCTAGTATTAGTTTCGTATATATAATTTTGCAGTGTGAAAATTCCAACTGTAATCTCAACTTGATTTAATCTTTGCACAACTTTACTGACTTCCAGGGAGTCAGTGATAAAGCAGAGAACAGACAATTTCGATTCAAGAATAGTATGCATCTTCTCTAGCCATAAATAAACTAAATACAACAGAGTAGAGTAGCACTCTATCAAGAACAGGTTTTACTGTACAGTTTCCAAAACACCTGGGTTTTCTTCTGTCCTTGCTTCAGTACAGCTAGCATTACAATTGCAGAACGTGATGACTGCCTTTGCAGTAGGATGCTTGCATCTCCCATTCTTGCTTATGGAACAAGGGGAGATGTAGCTGGTGTCCTTGACTGCCCCCAATAAAAATGTATCACACCACAAATTTGTGTATGAAAAGATCTGTATGGTAAATATTCCCTCCACTAGGGCTCCCATGGAAGTGGAAGTAATACTAAAAGAAGACTTCTGTATCTTGCTTATTTCTGCTACACATCAGCTTATTTCTGCTACACATCAGAGAGACTATTTGTTTAAAAAATCATAGTTACTTAGTAATTAACTCTAGATTTTTTAGGCAATTAAGACTTATTTAATCTTTAAAATAGAAAAAAAAAAANAAAAAAAAGGAGAAACGTTTCCAGCAACCAGGCCTTTTCAAAATGAATTGTCTCTACATATATTCTCACGGAGGAGCTGCTCCAGGCTAGAGGCAGTTTCCCCCTCCCACATCTACAGACAGCACATTCAAGCCCCACATAACCTCCCGCTCAGTTGAAGGATATGTAAGATAGCACATTTCCTATCTGCTAGGCTGCTCTCAGCCACAGAGCTGCAACCAAACCCGGCAGACCAGGAACGATTTCAAATCGTACCTGGAGAGCTGCCGGTAAGCAACCAGCGCCTCCTCCCCGCGTGGCAGCGCAGAGGTGCACACTCCCCGCCAAGCTGACCCCAGGCAGTACTGCACACATGGTGACAGATGCCAGCAGACAGGTCTGAAAACCTTCCAAATGAACAATTCTAGGTCTGCTGCACTAAACGCAGCAGAGTTTCCGGATACCATCCTGGATGGTTTAACATTTGGAAAAAATACAGACAGGGAAGTGCACGTGTCCAGGGTGCAGACATCCGTAAGTGAAGTCAGAGCTACAGCACCTGCTCTGCTGCTGCACAAGCTGACTAGCAGAGATCTGCTTCAGCTCCTGATCCCTCACCTCCTCACAGAGCACTGGATTTGGTACAGGTGATGAGGAGCACAGCCCAGCAAAGCCCCACTGTGCATCTCCGTGGTTCAGCATCATTCTGGCCAACAACGTCCCTTGAACTAAAGTGGGAAAGAGAAGAGGAAAGGGAGAGCAAAGGGGAAGGTTTTAGAGGAGCAGCTGAATGGAATATATATGGATGCTCATGGGTCATGCCTTCAATATCAACTGATCACTCACAAAGGTGGTCCTGGCTTGTTTAAAACGCAGAAAAGAAGAGAAAAGAAGAATAAAATGACACAAGAAGGAGATTAGATTGCAATTCCTGATAATATCTTCAAACCTGATGGATTAGAAGCGTGAGAGAGTTGAAACCCATGAAAATTCTAGTGTTGCTCTCTGGATACTTGACAACAGCCTGTTTCTAAAGTCTTGGCAATGTGTATGTCAGAGCACATGGTTAGTACTAGAGCCTAGGAGAAAATTCCCTCTGTGTATTGCATGGTTTTGAGTCTTTCAGACAGCTGGGTTTGAAAGAGTTCCTTATTCCTCTTGGAAAATCTAGCATGGCCCCTTCCTATAGCACTCTAAATAACATACATTTCTTGTACTTTTGGCATATCTGTGGATTGGAAAGTCGTATCTGCTGTGCAGAGAAGGCCAGCTTTGCCATTACCTGACCCTTTGGATGTCTAACAACTACTCTAAGTTCAATTTTTCAATCACTACTATCAGAAAATTCAAGAGAAACTAAAAAAAAGGTTTGATTTGAATACTCAGTTCTCAAGAGTTATCAAGTACGATGTAAAATTAAGAGTTATACAATTACGTTTAAAATTACAAGCAAAATGTTTTCAAGCGTGAAACATAATTTGGATTATTAGACAAAAATATTAAGAGGGGAGCATAATCGATTAAACTGGATGGCTGCCATAGAAGGTCTGACTAGCTAGCTGTGTATGAATACAGCCATTAAGAGAAAACATTTTGCTAAGATCTTCTCAAAGGCCACCATCATTTCAGCAGTCACTCAGGGACTTCAGAAGAACAATTTTAAAGATTACAGGAAATATTCAGTATTAATTTTATATAGATTTGCCTAAGAATTTACAAAGATTGGACTGTTATTTAGAGAACAGGTGCATTGCTTGCAAATAATATCTGACTATACAATGGCTGATCTCCTCATCTATGTACTGTTTTTTAAAGTAGAAACCGTAAGTCTTATTATTAAGTGACAAGAACACTTAATTTATTAAAATGGAACCTCATAGTTCACAGAAAAATAAAGATGATTTGTGAAGCATAAGCATTCTTGGCATCCCTTTTGGTCCTTTCCATTGCAAAGTGAATGATCTCAGTGATATTCAAATTATATTTCTTCTAAGAACTTCAGTGTGTGGTCAATTAGATTCTAAGATATGAAATAGCTTCTAAAATATGCATGAGCAAAACTGCATTTTGGTAAATTAGTGTGCATGTAAGTTCCTTAGGCTTCACTTTACATATGTCATTATTGTCATGAAAGAAAATTCTCAGTGCAAGTAACAATAGAAAAGCAGTTGTTTCTATTCTAGTTTGATGATTGAATTAATGATTGCCTTAATGAGGAAAGCCTGGCCATAAACTTAAATCTATATACAAATCTGAATTTTCACCAAGTTCAAAAGAAGCTAGACCCAGAATATTTATTTCCCCACACAAAAATCATGGAGTATCATTACTCAACCTGAACACAATGTGTTAAAACACCGTTATTTTATACCCTTCATACAGGTAGTACACAACATTAAGCAGACTTTTAACTTCTTAATACATCATTTTCACCTCGCTTTTACTGACACCATTCCCGAAGATAAGAATGACAGTAGTAACAGATTACACTGTACTTTTGAAAAATGCACATGAAACTGAGTTACCTGATATAATCACAAATGTGACTCAGTTCACTGCAATCAGCCCAAAAGAGCAATTTCCAGGAATCTTCTTAGCATATTTTCTTCATGTATTACCAAATTACTAATAGGTGAGGACTTCACAAAACAAAAATTCAACAAATAGATATGGTAAAACTAGTGTCGACAGCTCTAACTATGCATTACTGATATAATATATTACATCACTGGGAAAATTCCTACAGTGTAAAAATATGAGACCAGAAGTGTAAATTAAACCTGTGAGGTTCTGGCATAAAAAGGTGCTCTTGATAAGGTGCATTAAGTAAGGATTGTGGATTTCTACACTTTGTATAAGCAGTACTTTAAAAATATAATTCATGTAGTGGCATTCTCAAAACAAAGGGTCTTGAGTGTGATTTTTTTGTGGAACAGTCCCATCTTGAGGAGAATATTTTCAAACTACAAATTCTGGGTAACTCACAGAATCCCAAAATATTTTCAGAGTTCGTACTATCACTTTTTGGAACATAGAGTTACTGCAATGGACTGCCAGTCTTGGGAAGCACAAAAACAGCGTCTTGACTCAACAAAATTGGTTTCTAGAAGACATAAAAATGAGTGGTTCTTTCCAAAGTCTTCAAGGAATTAGTCCTAAAAAGTTATTTAGCAAAAAAAAAAAATCATATTAGGTAATCTTAAATATCAAAGATATAGTATCATACTATTAATGACAAAAATGTATTAGTGACAGAAAAATGAACTATTGAGATTATATAACTTCTTCTACATTTATGTAATAAAAAATTACAAAAATACAAAAATTACAAAATAAAATGACCAGGAAATTGCACATGACTTGAATACAATTGCATTAAGCACTAATGGAATATATACCATTAAGCAGTTTCCCTAATATTCCAACAAATAGCTATTGATCTGGCCATGCACCTTGACTACATGCTTTCATTTTTTCTTATTACTTGCATATTTGGTTAAATTAGTACTGCAAAATTTTTTTTTAAAAAAGTAAAAATAATGAAGTCAATATTAAATTTAGGGACCCATTATGACAATACAATATAGTCTAAAGTATATTAGTTGGCTTAAATTAATTCTGGTTTTGAGCTGTATATTTCCTAAATAGAAGGAAGAAGCATGAATATTACTCTTATGAAAATTCAAATCAGTATGAGTCAGGGTTTTATACTATGTGCACACACCCCCCCATCAATGAAAGCAAAGGCAATATTTTACTATGGCATATGTAAGGGTTCCTTATGCTAACGCAAAGTTAAAAATAAAGAAGTGTTGTTATACTACAGCAACCTGTTCTTAATCTTGTGTCACTGTGCAAATTAGATGAGTCATCTGCCTTTCATTCTAATCTACACCATGGCAAAGACCAGAAAAATAATTTTGCTTTACTCCACTCATCTAAACTGAATGCCATGAAAATGATACAACAAGCAAAATACAAATAAAAATAATGGTTAAAATAATGAGAAAGGATTTTAGCAAGCAAAAGAAAATATTTCCTTCCTGCCTTCCTGCATTCCTGCCGTCCTGCCTTCCTCCCTCCCTTTCATTTTTGGTATTCAACATTCCAAAGTATGGTTCACATTATTCCAGTACCATGAGTTGCCGAAAAAACCTCAAACTGTACTAACAATTAGTAATTTTAGAAAGGAGTGCAATTGAAGAAGAAATTAAATACTACATGGAATTCTCTGAAAAGACCTGGAAAAATAAAAATGAAGCAAGATATAGTGTCATTAAATGGTAAAAAGATCCTCACCTCTGCGCGTAAGAGCACTGTTTCCAGTGAAACGCATGAATTTACTGCGTTCTATCCAACGCTGCAGCTCAGTTTTGAAATTGTAAACACCAGAAAATGCTGATCTAAATTATATAAAAAATCTAAACCAGTTCAGACAAAGGGATCTTCTGATCCACAGATCATAATCATGCATGTTAAACAAGATTATTCTGTATCACACGTCAGACAATGCACTGACAACTGTAGGTTCTGAAAAAGTCTTCACATTAAGTACTGCAAGAATAGACAGAATTTGGAAGAGAATTCCACATTTCTGCAAACATGAGGAATGGTGACTACTGAATTTGACACGTTCTTTCTGATAGAGTATGACAATCTTGTTGTTTTACCAAAAAAACATACACTCCTATTTAGCAGTTCACAGCACCTCTAGATCCATCAGAAAACTGTCAGTTTAATAAAGCAAGAGTAAATCCTAAGTCTTTGAGAAATTTGCACTGAAATCAATGCAGGACAGCAAATATAACCTGTAAATGGAAGAAAACCTAGTGTAATTCTTGAACCTGCTACACATTGGCCACGTGACCATAAGCAAGTCACTTGCACCTTACACCTTCCTTATTTTCCTGTCTGTGTAAGGCAGATCTTGTCACATTCCATTGTTTTCACACAATTCCAGGTGCGAACCCATATTCTATTTCCAGAATAAATATGGGACCTTCCACATTGTCTTCAGACAGTAATTTCATTGTTTTGTGGTAGACTCTTCCTCACCTTCTCTATCTTTTCCACTTACTGCTCCTCATGGTTATACCTCTTACCATAGGCTCTGGTACTAAAGAGTGGTTTTGAACCCTATGCTTGGCCACATTACTTAAGTAGCAATATTACAAAATGTTTTTAGCCTTGGCTTCCTAGAAAATCCATGTAGAAAGAAGGAGCTCACCAGAGCAGAAATCTCAGACGGGTTTTCTGAACTACTCTGGAAATGGACACCTTTCCCTCTGACTCTAATGGAAACCCAAAGGTCACTAGATCTCTAACTTAATCATCTGAGTTTTAACAATCTACAAACTATTACAATTCAAACAAATAACCACAGACTGTTTGGCTTCAGCTTAACCTGTTAACTACTTATAATTTGGACCCTGTGAACACAACACCATTTTGGGACATGATTCCCCTAATACGCTATCCTTTCTTCAGGTGTGCATGAATTTATCATTGAAGTTTAGCACCCAATAAATTTTTCCTTTTTGTTTTTGTTCCATGAAAAAATACTAAATTCAGTTCTGCTATGGTTAGTAAACACAATCTCTTTTGAAAGAGCCTTTATTATATAACAACCCAGTGTTCTACCCTTTGGCCCCTCATTCTTTCTTTGGGCTGATTGTTACATTATCCCAGAAGACAACGCACTTCTTGGCAAGGGACATCTGTTTCCCTTCCAATCTATAAACCCAAGGATTTAAATATTCTTGATAAATTAATTTTGAAATTTTATGAATATTGTTTTGCAATTATACAGGAAGAGGTCACAAATTAGAGATGGTGAGCTATATTACGACTGTGGGATCTTAGTGCTTCTATGTTACTAGAATACCAAAAACTACCAATGTGAACAAAGAAATTAAACAGACAGGAAATAATTTTGCTCTTTCATCACTAAAAACCAGCTAAGAGTTCACTAAGATCCATTACGTGGCACTCATGAAAATGACAGGGAATAGAAGCATTCCGCATTTATTCCTTGTTTTTACAACTCTTACATTTCTTCTCTTGTGATCATATATCATAGTCCTTTGAGATTACTATATATGCTTTGAAGCTATCAATACAAATTTCACTAGCAAAATGCCCCAGTAAAAGGAAAAAACTCTTCTGTTTTTCACTTTAGAAATAATGCATGGCCTTAGTTTTGCATTTGTCACTTAAAAATATGTGCATTCCCTGTTTACATTACCAAATGGCATGAAAAAGGACAAAATAGAAGAAAACAAGGTCAAAACGCTCTAGTGGCACTGTTGCCTCCAGCAAGAACCAGTCTGACGTCAAGAGATCAAACAGCACCAAACACTCTATTTTCAGATATCTGAAAGCAGTAATAAATACAGACAAAGAAGTGTATTCCTCTTTCTCCCTTTAAAAGTATTGATGTTAACTACTCCTTAATGATTTTAAAGAACGATTACTCTGCTTTTTGTTCTTACAATTTGTCAGGTACACATTAAATCTAGAAACAAGTTGAGAAAGAAAAAGCTACTAAAATAGGGAAAACTGCTTCAAGTCCCTATGACACTCCTAAGACTTACAGCAGTAACATTCCTGAACTACAGACACTATTGACTCAAACCACAATCTAATATATTAAATATCTACCAATAAACAAAATGAGTTATGTTCATTTTATTTATAATAGAATTTTTATAGTACTTTGTTTTAATTATAATATCTAAATGATGTCAGTGAGGTACATTTGGGTTTATTTGATGATAATGATAATTTTAATGAGTATAATGTATATTAGTAGAATATAATAACTTGTTTCTTACATCTCTGAATAATTAAGATTGGCATCTAATTTGTTGTCCTGAACATTTACTCTCTTTTTTAATCTTTTGGCAACAATTCCCTCAAAAAGTGTTATATTAAATGAAAGATAGTGGAAAAGGTAAGGAAAAATAATGATGAAAGGTAAAAACAGTACATGGCTGTATGCTGAAAACAAATTTAAAAAAAATTATAAACCCAAGAAAATGTCAGAAATAAATCCATCATTGGACTCAGCTACATCTCCCACAACATTTTAGTTTTACTAATCTTGCAACTTTGTACAATTCTCATATAACAGCATTTGCAATTTTAGATTAAATAAAACTAATTTTAAAAGAGAAATTTACATCTTGATCCTGCATTTCTGATATAGTCTCCATTGCTGGCTAAAGTTTTTTGTTATTTCCTGTGCTTCAGGAACAGTTATCCTATCTAAGAGCAGTTCCACTCATATTGGAAACAATGGGAAGCATTAGTCATTTTGCACAAGTGTATCTTTGCTGAGGGCAACTGTGGCTTCAATCCCATTGAGAGCAATAGGAGGTACCAGCAATTTTGGAAAAAGGACATGGTCTATGGAATACGCCATAGGAGAATATTATTCATCAGCTCTCGCTGAATGAGAAAATTTAAGTTCTGGAGAACAACAGAAAAAGAAAATCTTCAAGCCTTTAAAAATCTTTTAGATACAGGATTTTAGTATAGAGTGTAGGGAATAGATATTCAGTTAATAAGATCTTCAGCCATCGCTCAGGTAAAGAAATAACATATTTTCATAATACACTGAAATTCCTAACAGACAAATATTTACACTTAGTTTAAGTCAAACTGCTCAACATTCATGCAGGGGAAAATTGGAACTACTATTTTTGTGCCTCAAACTCTTTGTGGAAATTTTAGGGCGGCTTGTTTCATTTGTTCTCTAGTAGCACTTTCTAAAGCAAATAGTGATTGAAGAATCCTACAGAACTACAGGTGAAATTGATCTTCTTAAAACAGTGTTATCATTTGCGTTAAAATATACTTAAATATATCTGCATTTGACATCCTAAGTGAGGTCAATATAAAATGTCTTGGAAAATTATATTAGATTGAATTATCACTGGTATTTCCACCTCCTCCTGCCACTCTTTTACTGTCTCTCATTCCTGTTGCTACAGACAAACCTCTTCAGAAGAAAAGGCAGAGAAAACCTTCATCTGCTGCTAGTTGCTGAAGAATCTGAAGACATTCATATTGATTTGACTGACCTAAAATAGAGGCACAGCCTTCATTATTTTAAAAATGCTTATGCACATAATTTAAAACAATTTTGCACAGCTGATTTTTTAAACAGTCCTGATTCAGAGTATGAAAATTCAGAGTTCAGGAAAATAAATGTATGTCAAAATTGCTGAAATTTCAGACTTATAGTTGTTTTAATGGAACCTAATGAATCCATTTAACCCTGACCAAAATTGTCACTAGGCTACAGCATGAAAGCACCTACAGGGTTGTCATTTTTCTTTATTACACACAGTAGGTTTTATTTCCAGTAGTTCATAAAGCAAAATATCACCAGCAATACTGCATACCCACTTTACTCTTAGAAAGAATTACCTACCGAAACTTCTCTATTAATATGGGATATTGACCATATGTTTGATTATCTTCCTTGTTCTTTTGTGCAAGAAAATGTTCTTACTCACTCTAGGCAATGGGGTTTTGTAGGTTTTTTACCTTTCTCTGAATTGTCACAGTAGATACCCAGATCCTGGAGGACAATAGCATCTGAATAGTATTTGTGCAGTGGGCAAAGACTTCAAAAAAGCAATGCTGATGCAAAATTTCAACCACATATCATTTTAATAATGTAAAAAGGCACTCTTACTCCAGAATACAGGGTGTACATGAAAAGCTCAAATGAAACAATTTTAACCGAAACTCTAAATCTGAAGCTGGAGACAATATGACCAAATACAGACCCTACCAAGTACAATTTTAAAAGAGCAGGGCTTAAGAGTAATACAGTATTTGTACTTGGAAAAGTTTTTACTTGCCAATTTTCTGTTCTAGAAAATTGGTAAGTAAAAATTAGTAATTTTTATTTAACTTTAATTGCAATTAAATATTTTACAAAATTTAAAATGTCATAATCAGTGGAATACAAGTGGTTCACATAAATTTCGTTGAAAAATTAGAAAATTAACTACACATCATGTCAAATAAAAGAGAAATCTGTGAGGAATGCTGATGAACAGCTTATATTAAATATGAAAATTTCTATAACGGGTATGAAAGGAGATCTTAGCACCAAAAAAAAAGCAAAACCCTCTGCCTCCACCACAAAAACCCAAAAAAACCCCNCTCCCAAAAAAAAAAAAAAGTGTGAGGGATCAGAATTTTAAAAAAAAAAATTATTAGGGAAAAAATACAATCCCAAATGGACATTGTCCATTATAATGCTCTACCTTAGAATTTGCTATAAAAACATCCAAAGAAAAAGGAAGGAAGACAACCCTACTGTACAGATGTGACAGAAGCTGATGAAGGCTGCCTTTTCTCCATCTGCCTAGGATCTAGTGGGATGACACACCTTTCTTCCCTCCTCAGGACCTAGGTACTGTTTACAAGCCTGAACCTCAATTAGAGAGACATCTGAAGTGTCAATGTTTAGGGGCCTTTTCCTACCTTCAGGATAGGCTGTTTTTTAAAGTTAAGCAATTTCATGCTTACAATTATGTGCATTTATTGGAAATACGTGCAAAATTTTGATTAAGCTACCTTTTCAGATACGTGAATGCTAAAAAAATTCATTCCTTTTAATACAAAGTAGATAAAAGAACACCAGAGTAGGAAAGAATGTTTTTTACTAAATTAGGAGATACAGCTGAGTTCAACAACAGTCAACCTCTTCAATGAGAGAAGGAAACAAGCAGTGACTTTTAAAGACTGTAATTTACAATTAAAATCAACTATATAAATGGAAAATGTAATATAACATGAAGCTCAACATAAAGTTGTTCAGTGCATATAATTACACCAATTACATTGAGAAATTGTATTTACTTGCCAAGAAAGAAATAAGAAATTAAAAGGCAATTGTACAAAGTGACACCACACAACCTTCTCATTCAATCTTACTGAATATAGAATTATAGCAAGATAATATTTTAAACACTTCAAAAGTAAGGCCATCAACTTCTAATTCAAAACACTAGCAAAATAAAACATGCAATTTTCATGCTCTGTGATTCTCAGTGGGCAACAAAAACATTTAGCTATTATAAGAAGTCTTTTGAGTTGTGATATACTGGTTTCAGATGAATCTAGAAAGGGAGGTCAGTGACACCTTCTTGATACAATTACTAAAATTAATTTCTTTTTCCAATTTTCAAACAAAAGCACATTATGGATTGTGGATCAAATTAATTTTTCAGGAATGTCTGAAGAATTACAATATCCTTACTTCAGGTTCACTGAAGGGTGGTATTTCAATAGATCAGAGAGGGAGATGAGAGAGTGATACACCCTGGCTCTATAGGATCAGATTTTCAAAACTGGGTCAATGTTTATCTCTTCTTTAGATACACTGTCAACGATCTTAACCATATTTTTAAGTCTATGAAGTAGAAAGTAAAGGCAGAAGAAAAATACATTCAAAATTATACTGAGAATGTGTAATATCTCATATTCAAAATTATTTGAGAACGAAATATTTGCGTCTGCATACTAAAACAGTTTGCATCTTCTGTTTAAGATCTAAATTTTGAGAAGTATCAATTCCTAGCTGCCCATATCTTGATACACATAAATGCAGGTATTTCTTTTTGAATGGCTAACCAATAAAACTAAATATCAAAAGTAAGGTGTATCCACCCAATAAAACTAAATATCAAAAGTAAGGTATATCCAGTTACATTCATCTGGTGTAAGACTTCTCAATCAAAGCATATAGAAATCAAGACCTGTATTACAGCAGACACGACAAGTGGTTTTGACAGATTATTATCTGGACAAAACCATTAGGAAAAACATTTTATTCAAGTTCTGTAGCATACCAATGGTCATTATACTGTTAAGTTTCTGTCAACATTTGGTTATTTTTCAAATTATGGCATTATCAAACATTCCAGTCTACATCCTGGTCTAAAATTACCACATACTGACAATCTAAAGAAGGAAAACCAACTAAAACTAAAGGAATTCAACCAAAGAAAATATTCAAATATTCTCAAAGATGGAATTATTCTAGTCTTTATTTTTGTTTCTAAAACTATATTTCTGAGTAAAGGTGGGTTTTGAACACCAAATTTTGAAATTTCAGAAGTTTTTAAAGGAGACTTTTGACATAAAATCAAACAGTAATCTTTGTCTGTCTTCCAAACCAGAAAATGCACCAAAAGTAACATTTTTTTTTCATAGAGAAATCCATCTGTGTCATTCCTGCACATTTCAATACAGAACACTTTGATGAAAAAATTCTGAGTTCTACATTTAGAGCTTCCCCCCTGTTTAGTTTGCTCTTCATCAGAAATACTGAGAATAGACTAGACTGGACATGTTAGTACATGATCCAGAAATCTTTTGTGTGCCATAGACAGATAATGAGAAACACTTTTGATTTTTTCCTCCAATAAAAGAGAGAAGTTGTTCCAGGAATAATAACACCTGCATTTTTCAAAAAATCCTATTTCTGTCACCAGTAAGTCATGAAGCAGAGAAGAATTACAATACAAAAGAGGAGTAGATGCCATTGCCATATTCCCTGAAGGTGATATTGAGGTAATGGGGATAGATTAGATGACCTTTGGAGCTCACTTCTAACCTTATTTCCTACAGACTATGATATCTTCACCAAGTTCCAGGGAGAAGGCAGATAAGAGCTGATTTCTTTGGGGAGGTATTAGTTAGACCACAACCACAACAAAATCGCTGCAAGAGTAAGTGGATATATCATTCCACATAACAAAAGTGCTGACATTTCCACGGAGACCCACGAAGTCGAAGAAAGGCATTTCAGAGAATAATAGAAAGTATCAGGTCACAAAAGTTAAGAATATCTGAAATTTTGTCTTGTACTCAAGTTGCTTAATGCTGTTGGTTATTAATTTTTGGCTGAGATAAAGATGAGGTTTGGGGATTTGTAACTTTTCAGCAGCTTAGTTTTCAGACACAGCAAAACTACTCAAAAGCTTTGGAAAAGTACTCATTTCAACTAACATATTAATTACTCAATCCAATACAGCAATTAATATATCTCTAGTGTTGATGTGGACTCTCTGCAGGTTCCCTCCCATGCTTGCTGTGGAACGATTTTGTGTATTGAGTAAAAGCAGTATAACTTCTGCCTTTACAAGTTTAACAGAGTTTAGTGATCTGACTTTGGCTAGCCAACCTCTAGACATTCCTTACAACCACTGTCTTCAAACCCCCTAATGCCGGAAACTTACTTGAATATAATCCTCTGTGAAGATGTATTTTCCCTCTCCGGGCTGATACATCAGTCTCACCCAAATTGGAATGACTTTCTCCTCCTGATATGAGAAAGTCCTTGTGAAGGTATGGCCAAGCATAGAAAATAGCTCCAGAGGCTGTCACTTTTAGAAAGAGGCAATGCCATTGAATTTATATACCTCTGAAATTGTTCTTAAAGTGAGAAGCCTGTGGCAATTTAATTG
The DNA here is from genome assembly GCA_008694505.1 of Cyanoderma ruficeps. NCBI lineage: Eukaryota > Metazoa > Chordata > Aves > Passeriformes > Timaliidae > Cyanoderma > Cyanoderma ruficeps. Next base: position 18,843,197 of record VZDJ01007749.1, read on the forward strand.
TTCTTTACTTAAACTACAATTGAGTACAGAAAAGTTATATTGCCCCAAAAGATTTAAGTTGGTTTTGCCGCAGCTTGTTCACTGGAAAATGTATTATCTTTTCTTTTCAGGAATTTTGCATTAGCCACTCGTAAGATTGATACGGTCCAGAAATATCTGTTGTTTTGAATAGCTTTATGACACTTTAATGGCAACACCTTTTTAGAGAGTACGAGTAGATAAGCTAATACCTCTGTATTCTACTGATACAATTGATATTCTCAGAATATGATAAGATAAAAAACCTGCAAACAGTGATAAAGCTATGGCAGTAAGTAGAAATGCCCTTTCTGCCGATTCCAGCACAGCTCCACCAGATGTTGCCAGAAATGGCCAGCTTTCTTGCTTTTGTGGTTAATACTTTGCATGCTGCTTAGGTCATCAGTGACCATACAACATATTTCACTATCACACAGACGTTTTATTAGTGGATCAAGCTTTCTAAAAGGTGACTCGATCGATTAAAAAGATCAACTATTACCCCTGCCTGACAGGGGTAATAAGACTTATAGCCCTATTCAGGAATTTATGTGAATTTTGGTGAATCATGACCTAATGATATCTTCACTTAAGACATGAAAAAAGGCAAAATAAAGACATGAAATAGGTTTTATTCTCTGTGCAGCACTTACAGGGTAAGCTTGCCTACACATTAACTCTGAACTGCTGCAATTGAAGGAGAACCTTCTCCAGCAACACTGAAGGAGACAGCTTTTGTTAAAGCCATCTTGGTATAAAAATAAGGGGATAGGAAGAAAATTACTCAGGGCAGAAAGCTAACAAAGCACCCGGTTTAGAATGAATACACGGCCAGTCTGATGCAAAGGCAGACAGATGAGGAGGAATGCTATGAACTGAAGAGCTGCTGTGCAATGGTTTTACCTTGCAGTGCGTAACCCTTCCTTTACAAAGTAATGTAGGCTCCATGTGTTTGAACCTGACTCCTCAGAACTAGATCGATTTCTAGTTGTCAGGTCTTCCTGCTGCCGCCTGTTGTGCAGTCTGTTTCCCTGATCTTCTTTTGTGTTTTGCCTCTCCAGCTACAGACCTTGGATGTGCTCTCCTATTCCTTACCCGCAGGAGGCAGGACTCTATTCATTGCAAGTATCACCACACGCCGATATATTTAAGTTATGATCTTTAAATCCCGAAACTGCCTTGTTATCTTATCCAGACAAATAACCTTCTAGTACTTATTCTTTCACTACTGCTTTCAGGGAAAACAACACCTGCCCACTTTCCTCTGTTATAACTCTTCCAAGTTCATGCCAAGCATTCAACAGAATAACTCTTCCCACACATTTGACAACTTTGCGTAAACAAAGCACATCTTACATCACTCTACAGCTATTTTCAACCACTTACTTGCAGCCATCTAGAGAAGAAATGGCAGTTCCCATGACACCATATCACCTGATGTGAGGTGATATTTCTATGATATTTCTATCAGAAAAATATAGAATAGTTTGGGTTGGAAGGGATCTTAAAAAATCATCTTCTTCCAACCCCACTGCCATGGACAGTGACACCTTCCAAAAGACCAGGTTGGTCAGAGCCCCATCCAACCTAAACTTTACATTTCCAGGAATAAGGCATTCACAGCTTCTCTGTGGGCAGAGAATGGGCAATCCATTCCTGTGCCTCCCCACCCACACACTAAAGAATTTCTTCCTAATATCTAATCTAAACCAGCTCACTCTCTCTGTTTGAAGCCATGTATCCCCATACTTGCTTCCCTGCAAATATGGATCCAGCTCTCTAATACCATTTAATATAATAATCTTTAATCTTCTTTTAGACAATGTCAACAGCTTGTAATTATCTTCTGGTAAGGGAAGCCTACTGTAAGTCCAACAAGTAGTCTACCTTTCTTCTAGCAAGCAAGTGCAACAGCGTGAGTGCCTCCTTGGGGGTAAAAACGGGGACAACAGCAATCTCTTGTCCTTCTTGGTAATTTGGGTGGTGTTTTCAGCATTTGTGACAGTTACTGACAACTACTTTACATTATTGTTAATGTGAAAACAGAATGAAGTTTCTAGATAATTTCTTAGATTTGTCTATTTGTAAATAGTTTTCAGATATTAATTGAACACTTCAGAGAAAGCAATAAAAAAAAAACTGTTTGGGTGAAGAACTTTTCAATACACCAAATGGAAAGCCACACCACTATGAGCTCCTGGTCTTAATCATCTCCCACTGATTTTTACCCTACCTTGTTGTTCTGGCATATAGCCCGTATTTTACCAGTGAACAGAACATAGCATCTTAATCAGAATTACATGCATATCATATTGCATGTAATAAGATAAAACAGATGTTTATACATATATACATATATATGTTATTTTGCCTACATACACTAAAAATGTATATGCAAATCTGTGAATTTACCTTAGTGATTTTTCAGAAATTCTATAGAAACATGACAAATCAAGAAATCTTCTAAAATGCATATTAAAAGTGCATATGAATTGGTGCTTTAGAAGTGGTTTTTCTATGCTCACAGATTTAACAGTGCATTGCCAGGCTTAGGTAACACTGACGTAAGCTCAATAGTTAGTACATTGGCTAATGCCAACTCACACAGACAGGAATTCAGGGCAATCATCCAGCCCCAAAGGAGGATAGATGTGGAAGAGTTTTGCCTGCCAAATTAGTAATGTCTCTGATACAAGCACATGAGGTGACAGAAAGGACACTCCACTGACATGAATCACCTTTACTGGGGTAAAAACTTCCCTGTCAACAAAATTTTCTCTGCCAATTACTTATGCTGCATTTTATAGAGCTATGAGGCTCAAAAAAAAAAAAAAAGTAGAGAAGAAGAAACACAAGCCAGGGCTTTTAACTTTCAAAATAAACCAAAATTTCTACATAACGAGGGACATAACTATATTATGTAACCCCTTCCTCTGTCTCTTTAAGCTGATTTTTCCTGGAGCTAAGGAATGAAGGATTTTTTTCTATTGGAAAAGTGATGCCAAATTCATTGTTGTGTTCATTACCTGGTTTTAAGTAAAATATATTTTAATAATTTGCAGAGAATTTTACTTCTGTGTCATTTTCTGGGGCCATTGTGATTAAATTGTGCAAACATTGAAGCAGAACGGGAAGATTTATGACATAACATTCATGTATCAAAAAATTGCACAAGAATGGCTTTTCACGATGTTTTCCTGGGTGTCAAAAATAATCCAGCCAATCTTATGAATAATTTTTACACAAGATGTTACTGAAAGATTAAAACTGTTGTGATATCCAGGGTGTGAAAGTTAACTTAGTTCACTCACAGCAAATCTACTTTAAGATGATGTAATCCAGTACTGATTCTCCTAATTGCTTAGCCACAGGCCATAAATGTGTCAGTTCTCTCTTCTTGATTGCTACTGTGGTACAGTGTTAAAACCAGTGGAATACAGTGGCTGACTTACACTTTGGTCACTGGTCACATGCGTTAAAGCAGACTAAAAGTTGTTGAAAGGTCATATTTGCAACTGAAGTGGAAGAAAGAAGGACAATGCTGGTCTTTGCCTGACAACCCTTTCTGTGAGGAAATTCTTCCTGATGTCCAACCTAAACCTCTCCTGGCATAGCTTGAGGTCATTTCCCCTCATGCTGTCACCTGTTATCTGGAAAAAGAGGCCAACCCCTACCTGGCTACAACCTCCTTTCAGGGAGTTGTAGAGGGTGATAAGGTCACCTCCGAGCCTCCTCCTCTCCAGGCTAAACAATTCCAACTCCTTCATCTGCTCATGGGCCTTACTCTGTACATCCTTCCTCAGCTCTGTTATGTTCTCTGGACATGCTCCAGCTCCTCAATGTCTTTCTTGTAGTGAAGGGCCCAGAACTGAATGCCGCACTCCATGTGTGGCCTCACCAGCATCATGTAGAGAGGAAGAGTCACTTTCCTAATCCTGACCTCTTTTCTCCAAAAACATAAACTGATACAATTAAAGAAAAAATAGACAAAAAATGTCCTGGCACAAGGTACACATCTCAGGACTCACCACAAATGAAAGAATTACAGCTAATGAGGACTATGATCTCCAACTTCTAATGTTTTCCTGATAACACGATTATTTCTTTTCCTTCAGGTCTTTTTTAATGATAGCTCACAGAGCTAATGAAACCTGGAAGGGAGGGTTTACAGTCCTGAAGCAAAATCTGTGTCCATCATTACCAGTGTTTCAATATGACTGTGCTTGCTCAGCGTCTTTATGGTGCTCAGGTGTGCATCCACTTCTGTAACCTGCTTACAAATAAATCCACAATGATAAAACTGTGATTTCCAGTATACTACTGCACTGCTATTCTATGCTTGATCTTTTCAGACCAGTGACATTCCATGAATAAGAGGCATGGGCTTTTCTTGGAAATAAATCCCAACATTATCTGCATCACTGCCAAGCTGGAAGCAAACAATCCTGACTAAGTAGTCATGGATAATAGGTAGTATGGATCAAAGTGGGTTCCTCAGTGTTAGATGCAACAGACAATCAAGTCATGGTGCTGAACAGGATGACTAACCCACACAACCTCCTATCTCTGAGGTGAAGGGGAGAAGAAAAAAATTCTGACTTCTCAGCAGGGATTGACCTCATGTGACATATGCAGTTCAAAAAGTTCATGAAATTCCTAAAAGTATATTAAAACGCCTTAATAGAAAAATCATTAAGAGAGTCAACATTGGGAAGTTACACATTAAACCTCATCTTGAAGATAGAGAGAGACTGATGGTGGAACTAGAAGATGGGGAATTCAAAAGTCAAGCTATGATGAGTCTACACATTTGCTACAAAAATGATGCCATACAGCCCAACTCAAAACCAGATCTGATATTTTTAAAAGGCCAATTTCATAATGTGAAAATAATTCTAAGCAAAATCAGACTGAGAAAATAATCTGAACCCAGAAATGGTCACATGAAATGAAAGCTCTTTAGAATTCTTATTTCTAATGCCCATAAACCAAATCTTTTCAAATCTAAGAAAAATCTAGACCAGTTTAAAAAATAATTTAGAATTCTAGTATTAAAAGATACTGAAGCAAGGAAATGTATAAGGTTTATGTGAGGAGCAAACGGATGAAAAAAGAAATCAATTGTTGGAAGATTTAAGGATAATTTAAATGAGTTTCAAGACATGCCAGGAACTACAGAGGATCTATAAATCGTATCCGTCACCAATCACGCAGAAGAGGTTGAAAAGTTCAATAAATAATTACTTTCTGCATTTAGGAAATAAAACAGGATAACCTGCTCTGATCAAGTGATGAGAATATAGTACCTTTTCAACAGTATCTCAGGAAGATATTCAATGACAGCTACTACAGTCAGATATTTTTCAATCAGTATACACACAGCTAACTCATAGCTGAGAGTTTTATGACAGCCTACTGGTTCTTTGCTCAATTAATGCTGATCTTTATGTATTTCAGAACTGCAGAGAAGTTCCAGAAAACTGGATGAAAACCAGTACAACACCAGTATTCAACAAACAGCAAATGAAATAACCCAGGTAGCTTCGACAACATGATATTGGCCCTAGATCCAATAATGGGATGGTCATTACAGGATTTTTATTAGTAAGAAATTAAAGGAGGACAATATAATCAATGCTAGCCAATATAGCTCAATATCTGATAAAGGGTGTGCTGATGAAGCTTTTGTAAAGCAACAATTATTTGGATTCTAAAATAATATAGACAGAAATTCAGCCTGGCCCAAACAAAGAAGGTCCTAAAATGGAAGTTACCCTATTGAGAACATACATTTTTCCTGAGATCCTGGGGTGGTATATTTTTGACCTCATGTCATTTAACATCTTCATCTGGAAACATAAAATCATTACAGATATAATTTGCAGATAACATAAAAGCTGGTGTTGGGGATAATCATGAAGAAAACAGTTCAATGGTACAGTGTGGTCTGGATTCCTTGATAATCCAGATGCATGGAAGCAATTTGTGGTTCATACCACCAAATGTAAATGTAAATTCACACACCCAGGATAAAAAGAACTCTGTGAACACTTCTGTGGCAGGAGACTCAGTTCTTCAAGGGGTTAATGTATTCCTATTTATGGGCAGAGAATATTGCCTACAAAAAGGCACTACACTTCTTTTCTGGCTAATACGGCTGCTAGTAAATATCGGTGTGAGTGCTGAGGTCTGCACTTCAAGAGGCTTCAAAGAACAATTATGAAAGTCAATAAAGGGCAGTTTAAAGAATAAAAAGGAGACCTAATAATTTTGCTTATAAAACAGAAGGTGAGAAGGGAGCCCGCTGAGAATGTACAATAACCTACAAGGGGAAAAAACCCAGAGGTTCCTAATTGGAAAGGCACAGTTTTTAAAAGATTAATTCGCTGACAGCTGCAATTTAAAAAACACTGACAAAAATATCAAATATAAAGTTGCGAGTAATGAGACAATAACTGCTCATTATTTTGGTGGCTTGTATGTCATTGAAAAGTTTATTAACTTTTTTGGAGATGCTTTGACTTTCTTCAAACAAAATTCAGGAAATTCTCAGCCATAGAGGTTTAAACAGAGACCTGAACTAATTGGCCACAAAAGTTCCATGAAAACACTAACACATTGGAAGGCAGCAAGGTCCAGAAAGCAGAACTCCAGATTAATAGAGAGAATAATCCACTGCTCTTAGCACTGTCCCTGATAGGTGGCATTGACTCAGTCAATTCTACGTTCTGGTCCCACATTTCCTTTCATCATTTGGAGATAACAGTGCTTGTAAAATATTATATATGTACAGTTTTCTTTTTTATGCTCAATATTCTGGCCTCATATAAATAGTTGAATTGATCCAAAATGCAGCATCTAATTTCCTCAAAATCAATACTTCTATATAAAAATAATAGGCTTCTATTAAAATGGCCTGGGAGGGAATGCATGTTATATCCAGCCTCCAGAAGTAACTCTTCAATGAATTTTATGGAGGGAATCAAAGCAATTCAGCAGATTATTCTTTGCTCTTTCTCTAGTGGCCAAAGTCTCCAATAAATAATGTTACTTTTCTCAGTAATTCATTACTTATCCGCTAAACTGGAAAGTACCTTGCACAAATTAATAATAAGTCTTAAAAATAAGTCTTACTGCTTATTAGACAAATTATTTTAATATCACCTTTTATTTTAGAGATTTACAGCTTATTTACACCTATAAAACAAGAGAACTAAGGCAGATGCCAAGACCATTCTCCAGATCACTGATCTTCAAAACTGTACTCATCACAGGCTGGCTGCCTCTGACTATGGCCACATCAAATTTGTGATTAAATCTTTAAGACCATGGCATAAAATATTTCAAATATCAGATTAGAAAAAATTAGGATGATTCTAAGGTAAAAGTTATCACTCAGAAACGTGCAACACCTAAGACCTAATTTTACCATGGCTGATAGATATCCCTAATCCTTTGTTTGCTTTTCTTCCTGAGCTGCATATGATCACTTTTTGCAGCTGTGATGAAATATTTCCTACAGAAAAATAATATTGTTGCCTGGAATATTATTTGATATACTTTAAATGGCAGTCAATCTCCTCTGTGTTATACTGATTGTGGTTCTTTGAATAATGGCTAAAAGCTCCAGGTGATTGGTCATTTCTCTTTTTTCTTTAAATCAACATCCTTAAAAAAGATGAAGAATTCTTACTGAGAGAAAATAGTAGTTGAGAATATAAAATTTAAATAAATAGCACCAACATTTTCAATTGAATGGTTGACATCAAGATCTAAATACAGAGTAAGTACCTAATCTGGTGAATAAACATGGGTTTAGATGTAGGAGTTTAACCTTAGGCATTCAGAAGGAAATATTCTAGCCATTCCCTTTAGATGCTGAGTATTTAATATTAACCCATATTAAAAATTACAGACATGCTAATTTTAACACCTACATGTTGACAGCTTCAATTTATTTCTAGTAACAGGTGGGATTTTGTTTACATTACAGTACAAATTTAAAGTCAGCTAGCTTACTTCACTTTCATTTCTTTAGCTTCGTTTACAACAGAGTAGCAGACAATCCACTAAAGGGAAATGTCTTTAAAGTATCACATAGTTTTAAAAGAACAGCCTCATCATGCTATCCCACTCTCTTGCTTCAATAGCCTAAGGCAGCTTAATTATGGCAGACTTCATCTTAATTCCTGTCCCTTTCTCTTCTTCCCCTTTTTTCCACGTCTATCACAATCCATTTGAATTGGAATCAAACACTACAAAATGTTTACAAGATTGTACAAGCTCAATACACCTTTCCTAATCTGAAATGGTCTCAAAACCATTGTAATGTTTGTACAGGTGGGATTGGAACTTGCCATCCACAGGGCTTTGGAAATCAAACACTGAATAAATTCTCAAATTTCCTAAGTGCTTTATGTTATCAATAGCCACAAGACACAATGCCAGTACATACAGATCAAACATAGTAAAAGGCATCTTTTAGCAACAACTGCTTAGAGCAGCAAAAAAAAAAGAGAGAGGAAAGGTAGGCAGAATCACTGAGAGCTGTATTGCTGAACTCTGCAGAAGACTCCTTCAAATAAATATTTCAAACCTATATATGAATATTTTAAGCATGACAACTACACATAAACACACAGCCAAAGTGCTCAAATCCACTCAAGAAAGACTATTAAGTCATCAACCTGCTCCTGACAGGATCCACTGAATATGGCAACAGTGAGAAGTCAGGAGACAGTTGGAATCATTTCAAGACTGCTAATTTAACTTGTCTTAAAACCAACCAATGCTCAACGTGTCATCATCAATGTCATCTCATCGCAGTCTGAAAAGCCTTTGACCTAAAGCAAAAAGGTCCCCAAGTGCCACCCTTCTTGTCTACTGGTTGAAAATCTAATTGGTTCTGCTGACAGGGTTGGGAATTGGTAGGAAGGCTGTTCAGTTAATCTCCAAGGGCCAGCAAAGAGCTCAGTATCCATCTCTGAGCTTTGCTCCCTGGCTGTCGTAAAATGACTCTGATGGTAGTGCAAGCTCTTATGCTTCAGCTGTCTTCTGACTTCTGTTAAGTCAAATCCAATAAAGTTTGTCACTCAATAATCTGAGAGCTACCCAACAAAACCTCTTTGATCAATAACAGCTTGCCTGCTTGCACTGAGGAAGGTGACCTATTAAAGATTAAAAACACACCTGCTGCTTGCAGCACAGAACATCTTTTTTTACTTTTACATAAAAATTCATCCATTAAAATGAGTTTAACTACTACAACTATATATAAATTTTACATGCCAGGAAGCTAAAATAAGATTAAAAAAATATTGTGGCTGTATTACAGTGCTTTTATTAAATTTGAGTCACCGCTTTTCTTAGAATCAGAAAGACCTTATCCAAAAGGCCTCTCACCACCCACTTGTAATTTTTACTTTAGACACCTCTGTACATTCTTTTTAGTTTTAAATTTTCTGCCTGCTAATAGCAAACAGCTCTGTTTTAGTGACAGTCCAGTAATCTAATTTGTTTCTGTCTATTTGCTTATTCCAGAAAACAAATACTCATGTTGCCAGGAAATGCAATTTAAAATTTTAATTATGGATATCATCCCCTCTGTTTGAGAAGTTTTCTTGAACTGTAGATAGACTTTCTCAGAGGCAATGATCAACAACTGTTTTACGAAGCCCTGAGAAAGAAAAACTAGGCTGATTTTTGTTGTTGTTGTTGTTGAATTTCTTCTAAATCACCGGGTATTAATTGAGCTACCTTATATGATATTTTACAGAAAACAGGAGGATATAGGTACACAAAGAATGTAATTAAAGGTGTAGTACTCATGAATAAATTCCTGAAGGAGCAAATCGCAAACAATAAACTCCTCTGTCTGAACCATCAGTGCCTGTTTGGAATGGGTTATCAATCTCCCAGAAAATCACAGAGATCCTCAGAACAGTAAATTCAAGATACATGAGGTAAGCAGTGTATCTGTTGATTGTCATGATTTGTTTAACCTGGTGTCCTTCAGGCATCCATTTAAAGGAGTAAATAGCAGCCAGAGAGTGACACAACATGACATTTTAAAGCAACTAGGAGATACAGATCTGTATCTTCAATCAAAATTAAATAAATATTTGTCTCTAAATTCCCTTAATTGTTAAAAAAAGAAAACAAGACAACAGTTCTGGAAAACATAAATATTTGTTAGGGTTTACACTGTCATTAGTTACTATTTCCCAATGAAGTAAAATACTAGTCTATGGATGCTGAGACTAGATGAACGTGAAACAAGAATTACACATTAGTTAAACCTACCTCAGTATCTGCAAAACGGTCTGAAAGTACAAACTGAGACAAGAGACACCAAACAATTACCATAAATAAATCCCCTACTGTGAACATCAGAGACACTCAGTAAGGACTACCTGTGCAAAGTGCTTGTGCAGCTTTGCGAGGCTTCTCTCCTTGCTGCTCCTGAAGGGCCCAACAGGTAGGTGTCATGCTGTAGTACACTGCTTTGTTGTCAGCCAAGGCTCTTTTTTGCAACAACAAGGCTACAGGCTCTGAGCTGTCAGAAACACTTCCCTATCCAGAAACATGAAATGCACTCTAATAAGGACAAAGCCTGGGGCGTGGGTAGAGGCACCATCTAACAGTGCCTCCAAAAAATGTCAACTACACAGACTAAACTTTGAGTAGTAGATTCCCAGAAAACCCAATCTAAACCACCAAAACCCCACAACCTAAGGCATAGATAAATGCAAGCGACAATCAAAAAGTGTCTTGATCATTACAGCTGTGAAGTCTCTTGTAGAAAACAAACCTGTTAGAGAGTCACATCTTGGTGTTACAAGTTTAACACGAGATAACGAAGACAAATGCTTTTATTATACATTATAAAACATATGCATTGTCTACAGAATATCCTAAAAAATACATATATTAGAATCTAACAAGAACTGCACAGAAAGTTCAGCTCAATAAACCCTGCCAGTTACTCATCAATTCAGTGGGTGCAGTCAACTGCAGTGCTCTGCTGGGCTTTCAGTAGGAGACATCAGAGAATATCTTCAGCTTTTCCTACTATCCAAAACTGCCAGCAGCCTATACCAAAATCACTTTTTCTGCATGACCCTCTAAGTATCTGTGAGGAAAGGAGTAACAGGCATCAGAAGACTGATATGGGAAAGAAACAAAAGATCTGTATAACTATTCCCTTTGCACTGAGCCTTCCCATTTCACACATTTCTAGCAGCCAGAAGTGGCCAGCTTGGCTTCTGCCTTTGAGAAACTGTTGGTATTTAACAGGTAAACACATACTATTTTCATGCTGTTAATTAATCAGTGTTTTCTTTTCCATGTTGGAAAGCCAGAATTGTGTTAGGCTTCTAACATATCACAACACTGCAGAACCTATTTATGCCCTGGGGATTCATCAAGGGTCTGTGCCCACGGGATCTCTTTCTGAAGTAGTTCAGTGGTGTTTAGTTATTGATGAAGAAAACTATAATGAGCAAGGGGAAGCTTAAGGTAGCTAGATGTCTTTTTTGAACACTGGATGGTATCAATGTCTGCATGATTTGATAGTTGGTAGATTACATTACTTCATTCCTCCTTCATAACAAATAACTGCTGTTCATAAATACCTATTTGTGGCCTGATTTGCAAAGTTGCGTGGCACTTGTAGTTAAGTAAGAGGAAGCTAGACAAAGACCAAATAAAGTGTTGTGGAATGCTAAGTAGCTAAAAAAACCACACCTTACACATGTCAACTTGGGCATTCAAAATATAGGCTGGCACTTTTCTCTGTGGCTCATTCCTCTTTTAATAATGTCATCTCACCTCACAGGGGCTTTGTGAAAATTAATTAATTACGGTTTGTGAGGCATTCAGATGCTAATGACAGCTACAATGGAAAGAAAGCCTATGGAGAAATTAATAGTTTTGAATTCAATGTAATGATGGAATGTGAACACTACATGTGAGTCACATATCGGCCAATAAGAATAACAGGAAACATGAATAGCTGCTCATTCACTGATCTCTGTTACTATGTACACTGAATGAGAAAGGAGTCCTGTGGTAAAAACAATACTGAGATGATAGGTAACAAGCAAAGAGAATTGCCTAATTTCTCAGCTTTTGAACAATAAATTTTGTAAACACTTAAACTGTCAATATAAGAACAAATTTTTAAAAAGGAAAAAGAATCTAAAAGACAATTTTTTTTTGTTTCACAAAGAAAATTTTCAGCTGTCTCTGCAACATCAAAACCCGTACCTGTAATAAGTGCTGGGCTAGTCAGTAGAACTCAGACATTTGCTGAGAACAGAGGAATGCCACGTGCAGGTGATAAATTGAGAAACAAGGCCCTAAACTTCATAATGCAAAGCCTGATCCTGTAGAGTGACAAAAGGTGCCCATGGCTGACTCTATCTCAGTATAGGACGCAGCCAGACAAACCCAGAGCTCCCCTACCTCAATGGGAAGACGGTTCTACAGAACAGCACATTTGGATCCATTTAAATAAAGCTTCCATGTAGCTCACATGAGCAAATATTAGAAATTATTTTGTAGATTATTTGATGCTTTGTATGCCAAACAAACTACAGTCTATAAGGCAAATTTGTGCAATCTGTTACGTCAGTGCACTGGTGGAGTATCTGCATGGTAATTCTTCACATCTTCTTAGCAATCAGAAGCAGAATTTGGCTTTATTTGATTCACTGAGAAACATTATTAAAAATTAACACCGTATTTTCAAAATGGATTTGCTTGGTTGCAGCTGAGACATGGAGAGGCTGAAGCAAACACTTCAGGGTCTGGGCTCTTTTGACATGACTTAATGTTATCATTGTCCCATTGTTACTTATGTTATGATAGCAGAAAAATGATGAAAAAAACCCCAAGTGATTCCTCAAGTCCTGTTTTAAGAAGATGCCTGGTCAAAAGACTGTTCCAATTTTAACACTCTATCTATATCCTGTTTGGTATGTGCAGGGCAGGGTTCTTTTTTGCACAAGATCGCCTATTCCCCCTCTACAGATACTTTCCTATTGAGAAAACTTCAGTCTAGAAATGAGCTTTCATTTTCTTGTATATAATAAGGACACAATAAAATTCATACAGTGCTCTGGCTGAGATCTTGGTGATCTATTTTGATTTCAGGAATACAAATAATTTCCTCTGACCCATGTATTCTTAATGCAGTATAATTTCAAAGGTCCATCTCATATTGACTTTAATATTGCATATTTGTTCTTCTAGCTTCTTTTGTCTTCGATCAAGGTTAACTATCCTAGTCATATTTTCAAGGTTTCCTTTTCTAACGTCTGTATTTGTAAACATTTAATTAAAATAATTAGACGAGGTTAAGATAGTGCAATAACTAATATCAAAATCTCAAAAATCTCTCATGAAGAGAGCAAAAACACTCAGAGTGTGTATTTGAGAGATGAGAGAAGCAATTAATTACATAGATAATGCTTATCATAAATTTCTACTCACCACTTCTCGTAATAGAAGAACAAAAGGATATGAAATGAAATTGAGAGATAAAAAAATTTAAATCTGATATCAAAGGAACTTGGTTCTAGGAAGAAAAAAACCCTACACCAAACAAACGATGAAATTCTTACAGGAAATACAGGGTTTATAGACAGCATGAAATCCAAGTTGTTCCAGACCCCTACCTAAGCAATATATAAAATACAAAATATACAATATATAAAATATACAGAAGAACATCTGGACTCAGTCAGACCAGAGACTCATCTAGACTATCTCGTCTGTGAGACTAACAAGTACACACTGATATCACTCATACATCAGGTCGAAATTGGAATAAACTGGGGTTGTATTCACATCTTTAAATGGTCATTCCTGATGGACTTTTCTTCTATGGAATTGCCCATCACATTTTGAATCAATAGACAATTTCAGGCTTAAAAAATATCTTACGTCAATAAATTCTGTGTTGCCTGCTGGCTTTATTAGGAATAGCCCCCTGTTCTTGATTTACAAAAAACCAAATGTGCTTCATCTTCTCCTCATCCATTATTTACATTCCTACATCACCCCCCACTATTCAGTTCTTTTTGAACTGTGGGATCCTAACTCTAACTACTCCACAATGCAGAAACTCTTCTGTTATCCCAGTAATCCACATTTTTCTTCTTTGTGTCTCTCCTCATTTTCTTATGTCCCTTCCGAGATGAGAGAATGAGACAGAGACTGTATGAAGTACTTAAGAGACAAGTTTATCATGCAGAATAATATTCTGTTTTCTAGCATTGCTTGCTCTTTCCAAAATCACCAAGCTGATGTTCTCTTCATGTTAGTTTTACCTATTCCAGAGCCCAAGAAAGAATATACACACTCTGAGATGTATTTTCCAAGAATCTTCCTTTGTATTTATGGATATTTAACGTAATCCATAATTTTATCAACTAGTCATTCAGCACCATGAGTTCCCACTCATGACACTGTAGCTCAGAGTATTAATCTCTGGTGGATTCTGATTTTAATTCTCATCACTCTGAAAATCAACCACTTTATTCTAATCCTTTGTTTCCTACCAACAGGTACTAATTCAAAAGACCTCCTTTTTACATCATGACAAACTGGCTAATGGGCCTGTAATTCTCCAGTTTAAAATACTGATCAGCCTCCAACTCCATGACTCATTTCTTTTAAGAGTTTAGTGATGGAGCACATATGGTCTTGAATAAGGAAGGTCTTCGAATTTCAGTTTGGCGAAGATTTGGACCTGAAATTTATTACATTTGTTATTCCATTGGGTTTTTGTCCTCATATTCAGTACCACTGTACTTCTGAAAAATGCATAAAATTATTCTTCTTTCCTTCTGATGTGTGCTACAAACTGACTTTGCAAGTTCATCCTAGAAAAATTCTACAACCCTCTCCCTTAGTCTCAAGTCACAGCCGACTTCATTAAATAGCTCTGTTTACCCAAGTTTGCATTTTTAAATCAATTACTTAGGAACCAAAATACTTTTATCTCTCCATTTAATCTGAACTGAATGAATGAGATCATTTGCTATAATCAACTCTTCTATGACAGACTTACAGTAAACAAGTCTCAAACAGCATCAGATATTGCTGACCCAGCGACAGCGTGATGAAGTCTGTTAGCTATCGCATTCAGACACAGAGAGAAAAAATGCTGGGGATTCTGACAAAAGAGAAAGCAGGATCTACAATAACAACAAAACTCCCATCAGAACTGAGCTCTCCAATCATATCCAGACTCACAAATGACATGGGAAGTCATTGCATGGTAGATTCACTGTGCCATCTGAATGGAGCTTCTTTTATCATTTTTCCGAAAAATTATTTGGCTATATCAGATTTTTGCAAGTATACACTGTCTCTCTATTTCCATAAAATGTAGAATTTTCAAGAGGAGGATTTGCATAATCACACATGAAAAAAACCCCGAACTTTTATTAAAGGCTCTTGTAAAACATTATTCTACATTAGTTCATTTTCATCACTGCAATTCACCTTTTAGATTAGTCTTTTAACTGAATTGTCCATCTTATGACTGCTATAACATTCTCCTGTCTATTTTTCTAAGATACTATATGCATTGCTGAACACCATTTAGAAGAACTTGTGTGCTCTTTCAGTTTAAAATCAGTCATAGGAACTGTACAACCCTCCACCAGTCACTTCCCACATTTCACTCTCTGAAGCTCTTCTGTATTTCTAACCTCAGCTCTTAAAGGAGGTTATTGCAGACAATGAAGTAAATTCTGTACATTGAAAAAAATATCCTCATTTTGCCAAAAATTGAGTTTTACAGACTTCCAGAATACTGCAGCTTCTTCCCATGCCTCTGACCTGTCCTTACTCCATTGTACTTCAATCTCCTTCTCTGTGCATTCAAACAAACTCACTGAAAATCAAACAAGCCCAGCACCTTGTGTTTCCAGCTTTGTTTGAGCAGCTTTCATCTCTTCTATCAATAGATGTGTTATCCGGGACCTTTCCTACAACAACCTTATGTAAAACAGTCTGCACATCCAAACAAGTCTGTCAATTTAGCCTAACATGGAATCTCAGAGTCTTGACCAGGTCCTGTCAGCCACTCCCAGAGCCCTGACTTTTCCTGGTGTGCAGGTCACTGCCACAGTACACAATAAAGGGCTTCCCAGTGGTGCTCTCTGGAATGACAGGAAGGATTAAGTAATGGGCAACAGAGAAAATGATCCTTTGGCTTTCAGTGGGTGTGATGTACTAATAGGTGAAAACATGAGTAAAGCTGAAATGTTTCAACTTGATAGTGGCACTCTTGGAAAACCTTTAAGTTGGAATTCATATAAATAATCAACTCATAATAATATTAAAAGTCTTGCTTATAGGGTTTCATAAAGAAATGCTTTAGCCACATTTAAAAGGCTTTAGAATAGTGCACTGGTGACACTGTACTTACAGGTCAGATGAACTGCTGACATTGTCATTTTTTTGTTGCCACACCAATAAAAACCTCAGTAAAACAGGTCTCCTAGTGCAAAGCAGTAAAAACAGTTACAAAACTACTTCTGTTAATCAAGATTTAGTGTTTGGGTCCTCCTTATGTAAGAAAATGAAAGAGAGCAAGAAATACTCAAGACTTTACAGCTCACATTTCAGCTATAATTTTGAAATGCTTTATGAAGTTTTTTTATTTCACAAATGCCAATTACCTTCCCAAATACTAATGCATTTTCTCAAAATCAGACAGAACTGTAATCTATCTCACAGCAGAAATAAATACAACAATGAATTTGGCACTGTTGAAGTACATCAAAACCAGCCATGGCCCATCTAGCAAAAGCATCCAAAGGATCCCAGGGAAAGTAAAGAATGAATGTTCACGGAAAAAAACCCCAAACAAACAAACCAAAAAACACAAAAAAACCAAAAAGCAAAACCAAACAAACAATACCCCAAACCAATTAAAAAAAACCCCATAAACAAGAAAAGTATGTCATTTACTACAGTCAGATATTTAAATAGACAGTTTATATTCTAGCATATTATTGCCCTCCTGCTTATTCTTCTCTCTTTGAATGCTTATGCTCATAAACCAAGCCTGTGTATAAATAAGGCTGGTTTTAACACATGTATAACAAGTATCTGTTTGTGCCTTTTTACAACTACAGAGCTTTTACACACTACATTCTTACAGCATTAATAGATTGCAACAGCAGGAAACTCTTTTAAGATCCACACTGTTTGTGTTTCACCTTTACGTTTTATCAGGAGAGATGAAATTGATTTGAAAGAAAACACTGATGAAAAAAATAGCAAAGTAGCCACCACCATATAATAATGATTAATTATTTTGCAAACTTTCACC
This sequence comes from Cyanoderma ruficeps, assembly GCA_008694505.1. NCBI lineage: Eukaryota > Metazoa > Chordata > Aves > Passeriformes > Timaliidae > Cyanoderma > Cyanoderma ruficeps. The sequence goes on from VZDJ01007749.1 coordinate 18,860,568, forward strand.
ATAACAACTTCCAGTTCTCTCTGACCTAGTAGTGCCTCTGGGTCAGACCAAAGGTCCACGCAGACCAGCACCTTCTTTTCAGTATCGGCTAAAGAAAACAAATCACAAGAGACTACTATAAGACAAAACCATTCATTTCCTAAAACATATTCCCAATCTCCAAAAAATGCAGCTCAGCAAGCTCCTGAGCCAGCAGGGTTGTCTTATCATGATGCCTTTTAAAGATTCTTTTTATTTATGAATTGCCCTTTCTTGAGATAAGGTGGATAGAATGCAGTACAAGTGGAATAATCCCTAAGTAGGGAAAAACATCCCATACCAACAAGAGATCCACAAAAGCCACCAACAAAACAAAACACCAACCAGTTGCCTCCCCTGACCCATTTTGTATTATTTTAACAGTTAATCAAATAATGGCTGTCTAATTCAATCTGTTCAACTGACTATCCAGAGCAGATTTAACTTTCTGTCACATCACAGGGCTACAAAAGTCTTGATTTAGTAATGTAATGAGCTGCAATAGCCACAGCTAAAGATACCTTTGTAAGACAGTATGTCTGAGTTAAAAATACAGCAGAACTCAGGAATATGTCAAAAGGTATACAATTAATGGTTACAAAAATTCCACAAGTATCCTGAGAGGATTTGAGGGCTTTTTTCCCCCTGCTTCAGTACTATCAAGAGATTAGTTATGTGATTTACATCTTGTCAAACCTAAAACCTTTAAATAGACTTCTGAAATCAAAATATTTGACTATGTACTCCATCAAAATATGAGAAAATGTTCTACTTACTTTACATCCCTTAAAAGGTAATGTAATAGACCAATATGAAAAACTCACTTCAGTAATTTTTTAATTGATACATCTCTCTATTGCCAACAAAATGCAAAACTGAAAATGAAGACTTTTTTGATTCTACTTTAACCACCACTTTTTCTTTCCCCCTTAATTTTCTTGAGACCCACCATGTTAATGTAAAAGTGACATTATAAAGAAAATTATTTTGGACAAATTACCCAGTAAGAACTAGTAGGAACTAGTAGAAAAAGAGCTAGTAAAATAAATTCTGAACTTCATTATAATTAGTCTAGATGAAATGTTTACAGTACAAAAAAGGTAAGAAAACTTCAAACAATATAAATCAGCATGTGATCTCATTGATTACTTTTTAATTATTTTTATCCCAGATATACTGGATTTAAATAAAGAACTTATTCAAAGCAAATGTGAGCTATTGTGAAAGTTACATCCTGTTCAGCCCTGCCCTTGCATTAAGTGAAACAACCAGGCAGCCACAGGATGAAACCACTGAGATAGTTAATGTAACATAAAATTAAATTTCAAATGTGGAGGATAAAGAAATGAAATTAACTGATTCATTCAACAGACTTTTTCACTAAAGCCTGAAATGGAAAAAACTGTTTCTTTAGGGGAGAATCTGAAAAAGTCAAATGGTGAAATTCGGAACTAAAGAGGACTTAATAATTATGATCTCATCGATATTTTGTTAAATATATTGATGTTACAGAAATTAGATAAATAAAGTTAAGAAAAGGAGATTAGAGTTGCAACTTTCAATATTTAAAAGAAGGTACCTGAACTCTAGAACTGATTTCATGCTGGCATACATCTTTAGAGAATATTGAGCTTCCTAATACTTTCCTAGTGATGAAGAGGTGGTCATCTGCGCTCTTGTTCTCTTTGCTAAGAGAATTTTCCTATGAGGCCATTCAGTATATCAAACCAACCTGCAAAAATATTTTGTTGCAGTTGCTTAAGAAATTTGACATTTATTCCCACACAGAGAAAAACAATACAGTAAAGCAGGCTGATGTTCTGACTTGCTTGATGTCACTCTTGTGATACTGAAAAAGCAGCTTTTTCATATCGTTATAGTTTGCCTCAAGCAAACATTTTAGTTATATCTTTTGATACTATATCCCTAATTTTTTTTCAGAGTGGAAATATTTAATCAGCCTTTCCAAAATGCAAGAGATGAAATATTCCTCTGCAATAAAAATCACTAAGTTAAGATTCTTTTTTTCCCCCCATACAGAATTGTATCTGAAGAGCCCCATTAAGAGTCTTAATACAGTTTTATTGCCAGGTTTGTAAATAAGACCTCTCCACACAGATTTCAATTTTTAAATCTCAAAATAGCTGAGAGATCAATATATCAAAATCAACATAATTTAGATGAGTTAATGAGATTATAGAGGACCCCAAAATATTTCATAAAAATGCTATAACCTTTCCATGTTCCCAATTCTTGAAAAATGTCTTGTGAGAGGATTTCCACCTCCTGACAAAAATGAGACAAAAACTGTTACGGTTTTGTACTGAACACAGCTAACTCACGTTATTTGGGACTGATGATTCCTGTGAAAAATAAAAATGTTTTACCATGTTCCAAAGCTGTCTTCATAAAACTAATAAGACCAGATTTCAATTTCAAGACCAAGTATGTTAGAATCAAAACATCAGGGGTTTGGCTACTTGCCTTCCAGGGTAGCAATTGGTGGTCAAGTCCAGCAGACAGTCTTGGGAAGGACTGGACACTACTGAACACACGGTGCCACCACCACTGACTTTACACTTGAGATGCTTGGAAATCTCCCTTTCTGGATCATTTTGTTCAGGCAAATTTTACTGTCTATAAAAGAACTGCAAGCAGTATATAAACAACTAAAAGCACAAATCATTTACTGGCTAATACATATAACACATAATTAGGCATTTCAAGCTACCATTATATGAATTAATTTGTCACCACCCTTTCTCAGACACCTGTTGAAATTTCACTAGCCATGCAAACACCAAGTGTGGCAGGAAACCTTCAGTACTCGTGGAATACTTGATGTTCCTGAGTCATCATCCCTTCTTCTTGAATCCTTCAACTGTTTCAGCTGAAACAGTTCATTTATTCAGCTCATATTTTAACTTTAGTATCTCATGATTTTACAGAATCTCAAAGCTCCTTCTCACAACCTTCAAGGAAGTCTGAGCCAATGTGACAGATCTCTACTGTATTAAAATATGCCTTCAGTCACAGAAATATGAATCTCTGGCAGAAGACTTACAGGAATGCGCTGCAGAACTCAACAACATTCCAAGAGGATTAAGAGATTCATGAAACTGTTATCTCCTCCTCTCTAATAAGTCCACTAAGTTACCAGCTAAGAATTGGCTTTTTCTTATAGAATGGTTTATAATAGCAAGAAAACCCTTCATTTTCCCTAATAAGCCAGCGTCTACTATTATTGCTCTTACAAATAATGTACGTTTTTATTTCTTGAAAGACGTATATGTTTATTGAAAATGACAACCAAAATATAAACCTCTATGTGTGGATGACCATATTTACTTTCTTCACTTCATGCCACAATTTATATCTATTTTAACATGGTTTCTGATATATGTATTTTCTCTTTAGTAAACAAGCCATCGTTTCACAGAAGTCCTTATTGTCCCTCATTCTGCATTTTGCTTTATTTTTCATCTGGCATATTATTTACCTTCTCTGTTCATGATACACTCTGTTCATAAAACATATCTACTGAGCAAGAAATGTCAATTTCACATTGAGGTTTTTTCCTTATATTTGCAAAACTGTTATTTCATCCAGTTTAAATATAATGGTGCTTTGCAAAGGCTCCCTTTCTTGGGCAATTATTCTAGAAGTTACAATAATTGTGCACTTCCAGCGAGCCATTTGCATTCTTTCTTTTTTTAAAAGTAGATCCATTGTTTCTCACAATTAAATAAAGGTCAAAAAATATATGTTCAAAGCTATATGGAACCATCTATAGATTTTTCAGCATAACAATAATTAGCTTATGTTTTTACAGCATTTTGAAGTGCAAATTGGTGTGTAAGTGCTCCATATTCTTATCATGGCTTCAGCAGGATTTGGCAATTAATATAAAACTGCTGGTCATCCAAATACAATTACCTGCTGTGAGCAGGTGGTTTAAATACAATGCACAGGTAATGACTGACCTTTGCAATACAATGGTGCAGTCACCTCCAGAGAGCACAGTACATTAGCCAAGCACAGGTAGCTTTACTGAGGGATGTAAAAGTATTCCTGGTTTCTACATCACCTCTTGTCATTTGAGTCAGGAGGGCTTTCCTCTGCTAATAACGATAGTGCAAATCTCCTTCCTAATTGACGTGTACACTAATAACCTTTACTGCTGTAAAAGTTCCAATATGAACGTTACACAGGAGATTTACTGAACTGATATACAGTTTACTGCCTACTATCTCTCACACATATTTACTTTCATTATTACTTAGTTTCTTCATAGTAATGCTGCAGATAAAAAAAACAAATGAGAGAGCAGTTTGCAAAATTACTCTTCACAAGAGTGGTCCACTGGCCTGAGTTTCAAAAGTATATATTTAGAGGTAGTGATTACTTTGGTACTCCTTGTTGCCAGAGGGCAAAAGTTGCGTTTGAATTTTATCAATATCTTGCAGCCTGGCAAGTAGAATTCTGGAATGACCAATGAAAAACACTGTGCTTACACATCCTATACCTGTAAATGGATGTCATATATGAGGATATGAAAAGTGTGACAACTCTACAATATCTTTACTTATATTGAAAAAGGAAAATAACCTGAAGGAAAGCCAAGGAACACTGCTGCACAAGATTTTCAGTTTCACTACACGCTGACACCTGCATTCAACCATATCCACAGTAAAGAAGGATGCCATTTATCTTTTATAATAATATGGAGTTCTCTGTCAGAGTAGGGTCACTGAAATGAGTAATAATCCCACCACTGTCTAAGGTACAACCAGCAGGGTCCAGGTCAACAGGCAAGCAGACAATAATTTGCCCAACAACACTGAATTTCATCTGCCCGCAGCCTCTATCTACTGATTATACAATCGATACACCTCAGATGAGAAGAGCTAACAACTGACCGGGGCAGATCAATGCTAGCAAATAAGCGCTTCATGACAAAAACTTTGATAATTACCATTCTGAAGCCGTGTAAATGTTGTTTCTATTGTAACGACATTCATGATGATACTGCTATGATTGCACTGTTATTATAGGTTTAATGTTAGGCAATCAAGCTGCAGTGGTCTAGGTATCAACAAACAGCATCAAAAGAAAACATCAAATTGTCCCTATTCTTCTGACATTGTAGCTGCGACATTTTTCTATGTTAGTGGCCACAAATGAACAATAATAAGTGACAATTCAGTGAAAAATACTATTTTCACGGCTTACAAAAGTCACACAATATAGATTGATACAAGTATGATTATTTCTAGCCCCAGATGTGAAGGCACACCCACTTAAACCAGAGGATTAAAATGAATTCAGTATTGTGCTCTTTGTTTCCAGGCATCAGTTCAGAGCTTTTAATCTCCACTTCAACTAGTCATAACCCAAAAGTATACGCAGCTTTGTTCAATTTATTTATTATCACTTTTCATACTGCACATTTCGTTTTCCTTTCATTCCTGAAGTGCTGGCTCATTCTCAATACATTAACTTTTAGAGAAGTAGTCGTGACTGACTGTCAATGGCTATATTATCTCCAGTTAGCCTCTCGCACCCTCAGCACAGGAAAACACTACTGGGACACACTATTGAAATGTGCAGGAAATAGAGACTTCATAAAGCAAGATCATGTAGAGCTCTGGCAGCCTCAACTCTGACGCCACATAAGATAAATACTATGTTTAATATTTCATGTTTTGGACTGCAGGACGACATCTCAGTAGCAAAACACGTTCTCCCAATGGTCACTTTAAAGGTAGAAGCACACTCAGCTGCACAGCATTTCAAAAACATTTCAGCCACGGCAAATCATAACTGTTATATGTGCAAAGATATCTCTTATGTTGGCATTTCATGAATTAAAGTTTTAATCAGGTCTTTCACAGACTAAACGCAGATGCCTCCAAAAGTCTGCATGTTATCTGTCTAAAACTTTTAAATCAGTGATTGGCCAGATTTGCTGTGGCCTAAGGGAAATCACCCGTCCATCCAAGGAGCTAGAGATACCAAACAAGGAGGATAAGCCCAGGCCTCTCCCAGTCAGCAATACATGTGTGATTTGAACTAGCTTGAACTAAGATTTCCTTTTCAGCATTTCTTCCTCAAAACAACTTCTACCTCACAAGAGATTCAAAGAATTTGATGTATATTAAAATCCTTTCCCTCTCAGAAGGGCTCATTTTTATTCAGGGACAATTTTGCTGACTGACAGGTAAGCATTTGGTACTGAAATTGGACCTGTACAAGAGCTTTGCATTTCATTTGCTCCATTACACCAGTGCATGGATTACTGGGCTTTTACTTTGGCATCTTTCCATTATTTTCAGATATCTGACATGAACAAAATGACTCATCTGACAATCTGTGTAACAAATTTGTTCCAAAAAGAATAGAACATTATTATACTATTTTGTACACGTGGGTACCACAACCTTCCACGGTAATCTGGCCAGAAATGCTAAGTGTATAAATAGTAGTTGATATTGTTTAAAAAGAAAAAAAGATAGGAGTGACAGCACAGAAATATCACACTGAAGAAATGAGAATTAGTTTTAACACTACAGGTTTCAGTGTCATTTCAATTTCTGAATCACTTCAGGCATAACACCAAATTTAATTTTCTTTGTGTTGGGAAAAATGCTTAAAAATTGGCATAAGACTCCTAGACTGTCTGATATAACATAGCTGTTGACAAACAAGTATTGTCAAATTCTGGCACCAAAGAGTTAACAGTAATCATACTTGACTCTTTTTGTTAGTTGATTAACAGATCTGCTTTTAGCTATCACTCTCTCAATTTGATTTGCAGAAGTAAAAAGCAAGTTTGTTTGGGCTATTACTCATGTAAACAGGGATGAGTACACTTCTCCATATCCTTTGATCTTCCACCATAGAATGGAATTCCAATCCCATAGTTAACTGACTTTCTCAAGAAGCTTTTTCACCATTTTATGGTAGTTCTTGTCATCACAGCATCTTCCTTGCATCTGGGAATGCAGGTAGAAAAGTCCTTCCTGAGCACTGTAATTTTGCCCAAAGCCTGTACAGCACAGCATAGCAGAAACAAAAACTCAGCTGCTCAGTGAGATGTGCAGCAGTCCTTCATCCTGAGTTTAGGATACAACGTCTGCTTCTGATCATGCCAATTAACACTACAACAATTCTTCCAGTAGAACCACTGGATGGACTATCACATAAATCCCTTCAGGGATGAGACACAAGGGAGCAAAGGGTGAAAGCTGACAAGAAAAGAGCTATTTTACATTCTTCTCCTTTAAAAGGCAATGTTCAGAATGAATGATATATTGCTTTTTTTATACATATTCTTACAATTTAGGTGAACACTATCTTTTAGAGATACATTAGATTGTTTCATTTTCTCTCTTTACAGGAGTCCATGGTGTTAGACACAAATTCCATGATACGTGCAGAATATTCTGGTGCAGTTTCCCAGAATTTCCACTGCTTACTTGTGAAACAATTAAAAATTCTCAAATTCTGTAAACTTCCATTACTGACATATTAAATTTAAGATTCAGTCTTAATTTTTATGTGTAAATGTCTTTATTCTGAAAATTAACATTGTGACAACTCTGAAGTATCATGGACCCCTCAAACCATGCTGTTTAAAAACTACTTTATTTCAAAAACCATAATTTACATAGTCAGGCTGATTGGTGGCCTAGGATATAGCAGTAGAAAACAATGGAAGCAGCAAGGGAGAAGTGCCTAATCCTTGAAGCAAATGCAATTGCATAGTTTATATAGTTGCAATTGTAGGCCTGTAATGCAATCCATTTTAGAGGTTACACTGACTTACAGCACACTTGAAACTCTACTAGATGACCCCTAGACAGAAGTCTCGTTTATGTAGGAAATGTTTCAATATCACCTGGTTGGTTAGGCCACCAGAAATGAACCAAAGGGAATTCTTTCAGACAGCTCAAGAGCCTATAAAACAGCCAAAGTGAGTTCTCAGCCATGGATGTTTCCTCCTAAATGCTGACCTAGATTTCCACGGGCTGAGGCTTTCTCATGGTCTGTGGGGAATGATTGACTGATTTGGTAATGCCTTTTCCACAGAAGGCAGGTCAAGGTGTAGATTATGATATAAAGATACATTAAAAAATTACAGCAAAGTCAAACAGACCTGTGCGCATTTGTTCACTAGGAACAAGACACCAAGTGATCTTAAAGTAGTGCAAGGGAGAGTGAGACACAAATCAGGAAAGCACTTCTAAGGATGAAGATGGGGAAGGACTGGAATAGTAATGGAATGTGTTAGTTGGAGAATCTCCATCAATACAGAACTTTCAGAACAGGTCAGAAAGATACCTGCCAGGAATAGTTTGCACAGATTTAAATCTCCTTTGGTTCATCTTAATGGGATGTCTTCGGATCTCTTTCAGTGCCATTTTCTATGATCTCTGATTTTTTGGTCAGCACTCACAATGTGAATCAAGTCAGTAAAATTTTCCATTGCTAAAACAAACGATACAGACCTATGGAATAAACTTAAAAACCCAAAAGGCAGTAGTCTCAATGACTGTATAAAATGAGCGAGTAGACAAACTCAAAAACAGTTCTGCATGTAAAGATTAAAATAAAATAGTTTCAGCAGGCCTAGTGAATGTATTAATAGCCACTGGATTTCTTGCTAAATGAGTGTGACAATTAAAACACTTTCAAATGAACTTCCTAATTGTAGTAACAGTTTATACCTGATGGGACAAGCTTTTGACAATGCTACCCTCCATTAACCAGATAAATTAATATTACCTTCTAAACCTTCCTTTGTCAGTAGTGAATGAAAAGAGAATTTAAACAAGATTATTGAAGATTACTAAGTTAAATCACTTATGACAAGATTTTTCAGAAGCAGCTCAAGGTTATAAATATCACTGTTTCTTCAAGGTCTCTCAAAAATTCCAGTTCTAGTTACTAGGCTTGTGAATACATTCGTTCCTGTAAATAATAACAATGTAACAAATACCTGGCATACAATACTGATCTGCTATCAGGTTCAAACAGCAAGTATCAAAATGGACAGTGGATAATTGCTGATAATCACAAATCTAGTCCACATAATTCCAGGAAAGAAGTGGAAATTAATAAGAAAATAATTTTTTCCACTATTCCTAGGCACAATCAGAATTAATTTCCTTGCTTGTGTTCTCTCCTTTCACACAACAGTATAAGATACATACAGTAAACCAAACCATCCTGGCTTACTGTCATGCATGAATTGGATGCAAATAGGCCAAACAGAAGAAGAGTTGCGATGAAAACCATAAAAACCAGGGGAAATTCATTAAGTCTATCAATTAACCACTAGCAAATTTCCTCCAGCCAATGAGACAGCTATTTTTAGCCAGAGTTGTAGAAATGTCATTTTCCACTCCCACGTACAGATGGCAGAAAGTATGATGACCTTCAGACTTCAAATCTATACTACTTCGTTTACAAAAATCAAATCACTCTTGAACCCTAACTTACCTTGGAGGCAGCTTATTCTCAAACTCTCATGAGTCTTTGTATTAACAAACTCACGAAGATAGGCCTGAAATGATGCTATATCTATCCTGCAAGAAATTTTTTATTTGTTTTAAAAAAATAAAAGAGTAAAGCAGAAACAACTTTCAAAAAATAAACGAAAATCTCTGTGGGAGAGAAAAAAATAATTACATGTTAAAACTATAATTTTAATAAATCTAAGTATTTCTATCCAAACACAGGGTATATTTTGATCACTTCCCCACCTCTCTTTGCACTTCCTTTTACTCTCAAAAGCCTTGTTAATGAAGACACCTTTAAAAGTAAATCAAATTGTAGCTTTACATCATTATGTAAATCCACCTTTCTACTCATTCAGATATTATCTGTTAAGACCTTTACATATGTAAAAGCGACTAATGATTTTAAATCTTAAAACTGGTCTTCAGGAAAGGACAATATGGTCATTCCAATGCAGCCAAGGAACAAAAGGAAGATGCAACTAAAGCTTTAACCTTTTTTTTCTGTTCTTAAATCTGGCCCTTGCTAGCTCTAGGTTTCCAGAGGCTCATAGTCTAATTGCTTGCGAATAAAGGAACTCACAGACAGTCTGAAGGCATGCAAAATCTTCTCATCCCTTCTCACTTCCCTTACCAAACACAACCTGACCATGGCATTATGTTTTATTCATTTTGGCTGAATTCATTTGGTTCCTTTCTGTGAACAACTGTGAGGAATGCTGTCATCCAGACACCAGTAGGAGTTTTGAGGCAAAAGCTATTTACGGTCATATGTTCTTACTGGCACAGGCTCTTTGTTTATTAGTTTATTTTGATTTCATCTGTTTTAATGAGCTTTCACAACTAACTATTCATTAGTTTTTTCATGTTCTCATTCATATATATATATATANTATGTAATATTTTTTAAAAAATATATAATCTGCTTTTGCATTGATTGGCAAAAGTCACAGACTAAATTCCAAAAGGATAGAAAATACTTTAATATGTCCTTGAATGTGCAAACAAGATTTCTAATCTTCATTAAAACACCTATGTCTCTCTAAAGAATTTCAATCTAAATGACCTAACTTTGTGTGACCTATATGGGTAACAGGTTAACTGCTAGGATAATTTTTTTGAGATGACATAAAACAAAAAAAGTATTAAATTTCTTCAAAGTAAAATGCAACTAAATGGAAATAAGAAAACATTCTGCTTTAACATATTAGAGCTTTACTATCATACATCTATATCCACTTTTTCTTATGAATATTTCCAGTATTACATGACATGGATATAAATCCTTTTAATATATTTTTGAAAAAAGTAATTGAAACTATACTTATAAAAGGCTTATTGTTATCAGAGAAAAGAAAACCTCATCATGATTTCTTATAAATTATCAGCCCAGATTTATTTATCTATAACTTTCCTATAACAAGTCTTACCATGATTGTAATTTACTTCTCTATTTGGCACACAAATTTTAATCATTTAAAAGGATTATTCATTAATCAAATATTTATCAGTCAGGGTCTTCTAGAACTATGAGAGACTGGTGTAGAGTTCATTTGTTCAGTTTTAACAGGATTATTTTTATATCAGATATTTATTTAAGTGGGCTTCATTATGCTGGGGAAGCAAATATTACTTATAAGGCTGATACTTGCTTCTAAATACAAATACCAAGTACTTGATATGGGAGTAATCCAGTTAAAAAAAATAACCATGAAGCATCTCCGTGGTCTTGATTTTACAGCATAGTCCATCGGAATTAATATTTTATAAAGGATTAATCCTGAACAAAGTAAAATCCCCAGATAAACAGTGACCTATAATAAAAAAAACTTTTCATTACACAGAGAAACTCAGTGAGCAAAGACAAAAATTACCAATTACATAGTAGCCTGGTATAGCTATGAACTAGAATATTTCCTTAATTTATCTTTTTATTTAAATTTAGCTGGTTTTTAAACTTCTTTTGCTTCCTTTCTTTAAATAGTAATTCTCTGCTAGGGACGCATGTGAGTTTGCAGAATGAAAGCTGACTGGTATTTGTATATTGCATAGACAACTGCAACAGTCCCTGTTACCTTTATAGTGGCACATGAAAACAGAACAGCCAAACTTCTAACAGAAATTATAGAAAAAAACCCAATTGTGGTAATTCTAAATTTTAGATTTATTCATACCAAACACTCAAGCCAACTAGGAAGGTTTTCAGGATCTTTTATGGCTGTTCTGGAGAACTGCTCTGCACTATGAGAAAGAAAAGGCCATACTGGAGAAAGCCCAGGAAAAGGCCACTAAGACCATAAAGGGACTGGAGCATCTCTCCTATGAGGAAAAGCTGAGAGGTGGAAATGTTTAGCCTGGAGAAAAAAAAGGCTTGAAGTGGCTGAATCTCATCAATCGTTACAAACATTTGAAAGGAGGGTGCAAAGCAGATGGAACCAGGCTCTTTTCAGTGGTGCCCAGTAACAGAACGAGAGGCAGTGTGTACAAATTGAACATCAGGGAACACTTTTTTACTGTGAGAGAAGCCAAGCAATAGAAAAAGTCCCAGGGAGGCTGTGGAGTCCTCATCCTTGGACATATTCAAAAGCCATCTGGTCATGGTCCATTGGCAACTGGCTCTAGGTAGCCCAGACAAGTGAATGACTGTCTGAGAGGTCTGGCTCAAAGAGTGAGAATAAATGGGGTTACATCAGGTTGGCAGTCAGTACCAGTGGGGATTCCCAAGCCCAATTTTAGGCCCAGTGCTCTTTAAGTTTGCCAACAATACTCAGTTAGGAAGAGCTGTGGACTCCTTTCAGAGTAGAAAGGCCTTACAGAGAAATCTGGAGAGACTAGAGAGCTGGGAATCTTAAGTATGCAATACTGTAACAAAGGGAATATTTTAAGTGAACTCACACATTTATTTCCACTCAAGAAGGACCATATCTTCTCCCACATGAAAATTATTATGTGGCACTTAGATACCCTGCTTTGTAGGTAAGAGTCCCTTCTCCTTTTAAATGTTTTTAATATACATATGTAAATTCTTATTTAAAACATATACACAGCCTTCAACATATAAAAACTCATGGTTTAGTGGAAAATGATGAAGTGAGAAACTGGTTGAGTGCTTTTCAGACACAGAGAAGCAGGATAGAGTGAGAGTGTTATCCTGTCCAACGTTACTGATTTCATAAACCTTTCTGTTGGATGCAGACAGCTACAACTAATTACCACCACCACATGTTATTTACAAAGACAGTGTAAAGGTACCAACTCCTCCATCAAGCTCAGCAGAAGAGATTCCTTTATCTGTGCTAGTCCCTGGAAAAGGCTCAGTTCCAGGAGCAGAACAAATGAAAAAGGCAAAATTAAAGGCTGGCTATAATGATAGAACGAAAAAAGCAGGAAGATATAGGAGGCAAAAATTTGGAACAGTGGAACACAGAAATGTTTTTAGTGACATCTATAATGTCTCAAGAGATCTTTCCCCTTCATTTGTTTTACTGTCTGGGCCTCAGTGAAAGCCAAACAAAACAAAACCCCACAACAAAAACCAAAATAATTTCCTAATCTACCTCTGTAGAGCAACAAGTACTTCAGACTCTGGATACTTGAAAACTTCATGCAAATGCAAACCTGTTTTCTTGGATGAAGATCTAGTAGTAATAGAATTTAGCAAACAAGAAGGAAACAGGGGAAAAAACAAATGTAAATAACAGACTTTTTCACACTGAAAACAGAGATCATAGAATTCGAGTGGATGGGAAAAGATGCATTTAAACATACTCAATTAAAATTTAATCTGATTTTATATTTTTCTCATATTACCTAATTTAAAATACTTATGAAAACTTATTAATTCTAGCAGTATTATACACAATATTTTATTTGTTAAGAATAATAGAATAGGTCCCTCAGAAACCTCCTTTTTCAATGGGATTCATAGTTATTAAAAAAAAAAATAATCACTGAACTTCATGCAAAACTATGCTAGACCAAGTATCTTTCTGCCCTTTCTGAAACAAAGATGACCTATGTGTCTCACACCCAAAAGAGTTAGAAGAAATGTTCTTTGACACAATGCTCTTCAGACGAAATACTTTCTCAGAGCAGCTATTTTCAGTTTGGGATCAATCACATACAACCTGTTTTAATACAGACAGCTGTCACCATTCACAAAAGTCAGCATTTTCTAGAAAATGCCATATTGCTGTATGCTCATCTGTATACTTACACAACAATACTTGTTTGTTCGGAAACCTGTAATTTTTTAGGTATCATCAAATGGAATTACAACACAGTAAAAAAATAATTTGTCCACTAACATAGCCAAACAGATGGAAATGGTTGGATACTTTAACAGAGGAGTGAGAAATGGAGACTTCAAATCAATTGGCTGATTGATTAGGAAGATTTCTAATCAGTAGCTTGCACTGGAATTGAACCTTAGCCACCTGACAAATTTAAGATTAATGCAATCCATAAGTAAGGAATCCAGAGAGAACAGACCTTGCTCCTCGAGGTGACACATCTGAACTCACTGAAAGAATCATTATAGAAGTTTTCCACATACTGGTCTCTGTAGATTTTCCCATGAGAAGGGGTATGATAATGGTAAATACTTATCCTTGAAGGCTGATTTATGCATGACACAGCCACTATCATGCATGAGTTGCTTCATGGATTCACTACATTCACCAGTGCATCTTGGTGTCCCATGTTTTTAAAAATGGTTTCCAAACATACAACGCAAAGCTTCCACAATTCCTGGTAAAACAGTAGCTATCATGGATGCTCAGACATTTCAGCTGTTCAGGTATTCAAATTTCATTATTGTGTATCAAAAATGTGATTAACACATGGAAGTTCATTACAGCGATCCTGTCACAGAGTAAGAAAAATTTTACAGAACAGATGGTATTTTCAGCATTATGCTAGTTCCTTATTTAAATAGTGTTTGGCATCTATATCCCATTGAAACTGGCATAGTACATCATGAGAGAGGCATGCTGCCATCTCAACATATGGGTACAAATGTTGGTTGGTAAGAGAGGGTAAACAAATCCTATGGGCTTAGTGAGGGCAGGATTCCTAAAAGAAATGCTACAATTACTCTTCTTTGATCATTCATATTATGGTGACAGCAATGAGACTTTTTTTTTTTCAGAAACAGAATAAACAGCCTTTAATAATGATAAAAAATTTTTTTTTGGAGGTTTGGATTTACATGAAAATGAAGCTTGAACTAAACTAACTGAAAAACATCACAAAAAGAAAATCAAAGTAGCTAGAGCTGTAAAAGTCTTTTTTGCTCTCTTTCTCTTAAAAAGTATTAAAATTAGTCCTATTCTGATTTCAATTCTACTGTAAATTAAAAGTAAGATTAAAAGAAATGTAGATTAGTACTGACTCCCAAAATGATAATGAAATTTCAGCAAGTTAAGGAAATCAAGTTAAATGAACCAACTTCAATTGGTCATAACTCCAAGAGATCCCTATACAGATGCTGTTGACCTATGTGGACTAGAATGAAATCTGAAGCATAAAATACAGGGAACAGTTCCAGTTTATGAAGATAGGTACCATTTCTACCATGGTGAATTTACAGGCCTGGGGAAAAAAAAATAATTTTAAGTAGTCTTCACAAATTCCTTCTTTAATGACTCCAAGAAGACACAGCTCCAAAGGAGCAAATCTTAAGGAAAATTATTGGCTGAAGTGTAAACTTCCAAAGGATAAAATATTTGAGGCTATTTAAGGTTTTAGTATACATGGTACAATTCTCAAGTTTACAGTCAGTGGCCTGAATGCCAGCTTAAAAATATTTCCTGGTAAAAAGGGAAGAAATTAATAACATTTAGTAATATTAGATTTCTCAGAAACTCAAATATTGCCAGTAAAATGTGTACAAGAACTATGGGTGAACATGCTAATGAAATACCAGGGTTATTCATAAAGATGATCCAAGCTATTTTTCCTGTGTCAGTATTAAAATTAGATACAGGTTTCTACGATTTTAAGCTATAAAAGCTGTGTTCGCTCATTTTTATATAATTCATTACATCATATCTAATCCTTTCAGAATAACTTTCTTCCTGAACAATTTAGGACCCTGATGTACTGTCAGGTTCATGGAGATGATGAAGTAATATGTTTTTTCTACCTCTAATTTCTCATACTTCTATTAGCAGTTCTATTTCATGTTATAACTGCAGAGTGGCATTCAGGGAGGCATTCTGTATAGCAATGCATCATCTCAATCCAGAAGGAAAAATGGAGGGAAAAAAAAAAGACTAAGGTTCAACCCATCTTGTCATTCATCCATGCAGCAAGATGTAGCTGTGAAATACAATTCCAATCATGTATTTGTAACTTAAAAGAAAATCTAATCACACAATGCTCTGAACAAAAGCAAGGCACATCTTGAAGTTAATGGGTAATACTGTACACAATACAGACCTTTCTCGAGGGTTAGATTTCAGGACGTATTTTTAAAGAAGTCAGTTATCTGTGATTTAGCCTCATGTCACAGTCATTCCAGTTACTAGAGAAAGCTTTAAATAAGGATTCCATGTACTACCTACCCATCTAACCTTGCAGGTCATGCAGTCAACTCTGTGTCAGGTGTCAAGTGCTGCATTGGTCAATTACAGGCACTTGAATATTGTGTCTGCCACTTGCTGGAGATGTCAGAATTCTCAGAGACCTCAGGATGTCACAAAGTTCACAATTTCAGCATATATCTAATGTTTTCTTTCCATGAAAATTATCACACACAAAGACACCCTTTCTTTACAATGATTTCTTAAACGGCACATGAGGTTTAGTTGCCCTGGGAATAGATGTTGCATTATGCTGAAGTAATAAGAAAAGAATACTTTGATTATATTTTGAACGAAGGTACTCCAAAGAGGAACAAAATGAAATTGTAAAACCATTACGGATGAAGTAAGGATGAAGAAGGATAAGTACATTGTTGAAAATACATGTTTAATTTTAATAATTTTCACCTCCTTGTCTGTCTTGGAGGATTTTAACACTTGACCCCACTTCCCTTTCTCAGAACTGCTCCATCCCATCTCTCTATTTCATATCTGTGATCAGTGAACAACTTAGGCAAAATTATTGCCTAGGAATTATTGCCTAGAATTTCCTCTGACACTTTCCAAACCTAAGTCTTACATATCGACCTCACTGATGTGATTCACACTAATTTCAACCAACCTTCCTGCCAAATCTTAGACCCAACACTCGCTTCTCAACCATTTTAACTTGCCAGTCACAATCAACACCACAATTCCTTAAAATTCTTTTTCCCTGACAGTGTTTGTGAGTTAGCTTTTCTAACCACTCCTTTTCTTACCATGCTCATTAATCTTTTACTGTTACAAGCATCCTATCCTCCTCAGTGTCCTCCTAAATTTTGGAGGAATTTAATAATGTCCATCTCACTCCCTCATTTTACTCCTGTTCTCTTAGAACATGGACCACAGTGTTCACTGACACAAACTTAGTAATCATCCTTATGCAGCTATACCACGCAGTTATTGGTCTACTTTCTTCCCTTTTTTCCAACTAGATTACTGGATTTCTATTTCTTGAGCTATTATTACATATAGAACCAACTCCTGCCAGATATTTCAGTGTCTTGCTGTGGCTGCAATCCCATAAGACATAGGCAAAGACCTGAGTCTTCGTCTCCAGTCCAAACCAATCCCCCTTTCCCAGCCACGATGGAGAACACTGGCATCCTCCTGGTCTCTCACTAATAGTAACACAATATCATCTCTGTTTCAACTTCCCAGAGTTCTCAGTTCTCAGGATCAAGCATCACCCACTCATGCAGATTAAAACTTTAAAACTTCTTTTACACGTGAGCCTTTTCCACCTAATACATTCTGCATTTCTTTCATAGAATGTAACATTTGACAGTGTTCTCCTTCCATGAAAACTGCCACAAAAAGACATGTCCTGCCAGCATTTCTTGTTAAGCTTGATTTTTTGCATGAGTAGCAAAGCTGCATTACCTTAAATTAACACAGAGTCATAGTATACTTCTATGACTTTGCAAGTGGCAACATTCAAATTAATAATTAGGCCAAAACACAAGAAACTCATACTGCACATTGTTCTTCTAGTATTATATTCATAATGATGGGAAAGGTTCACAAAGAGAATTGCAATTTCAATATATCCTCCATTTGAATTTCACATGACTGATTTTGTTATAATATTGTAAAAACTTGCATTCTTACTGAAATTGTGTATAAATATGAAAAAAAGGTGAAACTACAGAATAAGCTCATAAAGCTACAGGAGTTTCAAGAGTAACTATAAAATTTATTGTAAAGAATGAACCAATCAGAAGGCCAGAGTAAGGTCTGTGAAGAGGTAGGCATCACCTCACAAAAAGTGTGAGGGAAAACAAAAAGAATGCAAGACCTTAAATGGCTACCAACTAAAAAACAGTGGATATTAAAATGCCATTTAAGAATTTATTACTTAGTTTTCACTTGGGTCTTATTCTGTTAGAGCCCTCTGAAATCAATGGGAAAATATTATCATAAATGCTAGATGAATTTTCCATGCTCAATAACTTTGCTTGCAATTCTGCTCATCCTCATTCTAGTATAACTCATTCTCAAGCATAACTAGTTTAAAAAAAATACATAAATATTTGGGGTTTGACATGATATCTTCCTCCCATCTGCTCAAAATAAACTTGGAACTAAAAAATATCTATGACAACATTGTGATAATAAATAATGACACTCTTATGAGAAAAAACTTCCTGTTTTTGCTGTTAACCAGACAAGTAAAATCCTACTACTAAAAATACACTTTTAAGAAATTGGCACTATCTTGTTTTAAAGGAGAGTAATAAATTACATTGTAATTGCAAAACAATGTGATATTTTATTGAATTATTGAAAGGCTTGAAATCGGAGGGCAACTTTTAGGGCTCATTATTTTAGCACAAAACCCTTTCAATATTTGCTGGTCAGAATGAATTCTATGGCTGTATGATGCTAAAATTATAATATCTCATGAAACCATGCCCTGATGTTTGTCTTTGACAGCAAATTTTATAACAACGAACACTTTACTTTGGTATGAAACAGTCAAAAAAGAAAAAAGAAAAAAAAAGAAAAGAAAAAAAGGAAAAAAAGGAAAAANAAGAAAGACTGTTGGATGGCATTACTAGGAGCTCTTACTGGAAATAAGAAGGAATTTTTAGTTTTGATATTTTGACAACACAGTGCAAGATTTCTGCCTCTCCTTGCAAGCAGATGTACACTTGGTACACACCACAATGCTAGCAAAGACATTACAACATTACCTGTGAGGGACGCTGCTCTCATACATGTGCAGTACGGGAAGAAAATGTTTGACATCGCTGAATATGCTTGATCACCTAGTGACTACTAGAATTACCCTGGAGATAAGCAAATCCACAGTCTGAATTTATGGGCTCTTGAACTTCTACTTTTAGAAGGAACTGTTTAATGAAAAAAAAAATTACGATAAGCTAAAATATTAATTACATGCTTCAGACACTAATATTGTTAATATAATACTAAAAGGTTTCCTGTGGCATAGAATTAGCAGAAATCAGTGTGTTTTATATGACTAACAAGAAAACTCAAAATACAATCAAATAGACACTGCATAGGTGACAAGGCCATTTGTAGAAGTGCACTTCTTAAATCCCTCTATAAGCAAAAAAACCTCAAAACTAAAAGGGAAAAAGTATAATAGACCAAAAGAAAAACCAAGGCATGGCACTCTGAATTGAAGAAGGCAAACTAATTTGCACGCTCAAAAATCACACATGTTGCCCAGAGCAGCAAAAGTAAACTTCTTAAAATGTTCAAAGTACCATGAACCTTCATCTCAACCAGTCATTTGTATTTAGAAATATCTGTCATGTATAAGTACTCTTGATCACAGCATTACAAAGTTAACTACAATGGAGGCTCCTACTGATTTCAAAACCCATTAGAACAGTTTATACATTACCAAAGAGTGATTACTAAAATTTACTTTGTATTTTATGGTTTATGAACATGCACCATACCTGTTGAAGTTTGCCTCTAATTTACAAAAGAGAATATTGACACAGTTTTTGCTCCTATGAAATGAGTAAATATCAATTATCAAATTTAACGGGTTGTCTGAATAGGGAACATCTCAGCACTTGATATAAGGGACTGCCTATAGTTTTTCTGTTGCTTAAGGGTTCAAAGCAATAACTCCAGAATTAAAAGTCTGAGCTGCAACATTTTGAGCTTAGGAGAGATACCTCTGTGCAACAACTACAGCATTTGCATCTCTAGAAGATGAGACGGGAGGGTGATGTGTAATAGTAACTGGCAGCAAAATTACGCTGTAAATAACATTCAGCAAATTCACAGTCTTCTGTAAAAAACACTCTGGTAAATGTAGTGTAGTCATCTGAGAGGGGCTGTTGCCAGTGATCAGCTCTTGAAGAGGTAACAGGCAGAGAGTACCTTACTCAACTAGAGTAAATAAAGAAAAAATTACTACTGTTGGCTCCAAAATGTCAAGAGAAGCAACTTCAAACTGATGGACATGTAAAAAATTCTTTATCATGACTAATGCCACAGTGACTAGTGAGTTAATTGGAAATGCCTAAAAAGGTTTTTCTCCATCATAAGATGCCTTGGCCAGGTAGATGGTCAGAGTCATTGACACTCAATTTTTCCTGAAATGTATTGATTCTGAAACTTTTTTAACTGAACTGCAATCTCCTATCCCTCCCCCAGCATCCTGATGATTATTATCACCCGCAGAAAATCTGCATGCAATGCTGAATGCAAAACTTGGAAATATACCATGCAAAGACAACACTCTACCATAGAGAAGCAGCTATTATGTACAAGGAGAATGCAGAAAATCTACCTGAATATATGAGAGAAGCTTGTAAATGTGCTTTAACCTGTCCCAGGAAAAAGCTGCTCATAAAACAGCTATCTTTATCTTAAGTTACTGGCAGAACCAGTGCACATCTTGCAGCTATATTATAAACAAACTTTATACAACTATTCTGAAAGTCAAGGATTGGGCCTCAATGTTACATGTAAGCAAACAGCTACTGTAGAAGAAGAACACCAGCTTTGCTCCTTAAAGCACTGTAGAGGTTGACTGGGAAGTACCACAGGAGAAGAATTCTTCAGAAAAGGACTGAACGGTGATGCAAAATCTTAAACTTTTCCTCTAGGATATTGCAAGATGAACAGGGGGAAACTCAGAGATAAACACAGTGAAATTGTCTACCAATTCACAACACTTGCAGATTAAAGTGAAAGAGAAAAGGGAGAATCCATAGTGAAGCAAGCTTGTTTGCCCTTGACACACTGGCAACCGTTTTCCAAACCAGATGACCAAAAACTTGGAAACACAAGTGTTACAATGCTGCCAAGCTCAGCAAAACCTGTGGCAAACAGAGTCACAGAAAACTAAATTTCTCAAAGACATGTTCTATTTATCCCATGTGTATTTCAATTTTTCTAAAAGATCTGGAGAGAAAGCCTGGGACGGTTCTTCCTTCTTTTCAGACATGTGGAAATGCCTCATCCCCACACAAAGTTTTCATAGCAATACAATGATCAAGTGGAATGGGACTTGAGGCAATGAACTTTTGGAAGACCATTTTCTTCTTTAATATTACCACACCTCCTGTAAAAACACTGCACTCAGACACATGGGGAGTAAAACAGAAGAGTAAAAAGAACTTTAAACATGGCTTTTTTTTACTTCTTCAGTCTTCTGGTGTACTACATCAACTTCAGAGAAAATTAAGCGAGGAAAACATTACAACAGCCCAGGGACACTTCGACTTAAATTTTGTGATTACATTTTAAGTGCTCTTTGTCACAGATATCATAAACTGATTAAATCATTTCATGGCTGACCCCTACTGACTATGCTAAGCGAAAAGAGAGGGCTATTAATAACTACCCATTTCTGACAGCTGCCCAGGGGCAATGTAGCCTTTTGCAGCAATAAAATGACTCCCCAGCTCACTTACTGAATGCTAAATATTGATTCATATTATGAGTGTTGTCAAACACAGACTGCAGTTCTGAAGATCCGTACTGGCAGGTCATCAGGAACAGCATTAGCAAATGTCAGGTCAGGAATCAAAGGGCTACTGGACTCTTTAGGGATGAGATTTATCGATCCCATAAAACATGAAACAGATCAAGTACTTGTGATGATGGAAACAGTCATGGCAGAATGAGGCTGAGCCTAGCACGATGCGTATCTCAGAAGAGAAGCATCACACAAAAAAGTTCACGATTGAAAATAAATTTTAAAGGTTGGGATGACCACGACAACTGAAGATGCAGGCCCACTAAAGACCTTTTTAGGGCTAAAAGTCAGACGCTGAACACACACTTGACCAAAGCCATATATCTAGATTGCTCACACAGGAGACTATACTCCTGGTCTTAAGCACCTGTTTAAATAAATATTGTTGCTGTTTAGATCAAGCTAATGAATACTATCATCAACAGATAAAACCCAATAAAACTAAGAGGTCTATGACAATTAAGATGATCTGAATAAGATAAGGTAACTTCCTGTGTCTATGATTGTTAGAGACACATCCTGAATTCCAAATAACGCCAACATTATTTAAATCCCATTATTTAATGCTTTGCCATCACCAGCATTTTATTTAAAGAAAATATATTTCAGAACTTCCTAAGACTGTGAGTTCATACAGGCTGACATTTTATAATTTTTCCTCAGCTATGAAAAAATCTAGCATCAATCATGGAAAGTGACTGTGCAATATTACATGCAGGTTGAGGACAGAAAAGCCTGGGAGCCCCTTGCTTCTCCCTTAAATTGGATACTGACATTTCTTCCCGTTTTATCCTTTCCCATCACTTTATCTTAAGTGAAACACTAGTAATTATTGGATCAGTTTATAATATGATAGACTTGTAACAGAAAATCTAAGTAAAACAACAAATAAACATATATATATTCCATGCAGCCAGAAATCTTACTGAGGAAACAGTTGCATCCAGGGAATCCCAGACATTGAATGATGACACTGCCCATGGCAGGAGAGTTTAAACAAGATGATCCTTAAGGTCCCTTCCAATCTAATCCAAACCATTCTATGATTCTATATAATATTCAAAGCAGTGAAGGCCACTCTAAAATTGAACACTTATTTGGATGGAGAAAACTACACCAAATTCTATACTATATCACACCAAATATAGTATAATTCTATAGTATACTATAACGACACCATATTCTAAACTATACCAAGTTCTCATCAACTAATATCAAATATTACCTTTTCTTAATGTTGATTTGACCACCTTGGACAAAAGGAGTGTTTTTAAATTAATGAATAAATACTCAAATGCCTTTTCAATAATTTGAAACCGCCTCAACTCAGCTATACATGAGTTCTTCAAACGCTACAATTTTTGTTGTTATTATAAAGTTAAAATAGGCAATTTTTCAATATTCAGGACATTATTAAGAGAATCTCTATAAAGAAAAAGCTCCATTTAATGTTTGCTTTGGATAACTGAACAGTAATTAGGATGTCTGTAAAGAGAAAAGTGTTCCCAGATAATATCCCTGTACAGTGTATTAGATGCATTGTATATTCTCTTTCAGAAAATCAGAAATCAAATCACAAATCTAAAAATACCATTTGATGCTTATATAGGACACAAGAACTCAATAAAGGATGGCAATTACAAATAATAGACTTGAAAATTAATGGTTTCAACAAAACACAATTTAAAAAAAAATATAAACACTGATGATTTAAAATTATAAAGGAACTGCTTGAGAACCTAAGATACAGTTATTAATGGATAAATAATTCCAAAAGAAGGCACCAAAATACACAAACAATATATTGCATTGGAAATTGCTTAAAATCTAAATAGGATGCCAATGTAAATCCATTTTAAAATTAATTACTTCATTAAATACATAAAATTTAAAGTCAGAAACAAATCTTAAATAAGTTAACCACAAACTGTTGAACACAGCTGTAGCTTCTATGACACATACAAACATTTTGATGCTAACAGAGCCAAGTTTTTACTTTCTCTGTCCTGCAATTCTGACTATTGTCTCAAGAAAAAAAATAGGAAACATCTAGAACAGATTTCTGACAGGAAAATTATTTCAATATTTTCAGAAGAAGACTCTAAAAAAAATGTTTTCCCTTAGAGAACATACTCCCATCAAGAACACTCTAGAGGAATTCATCTTAGTGACTTGGTCTAGTGACTATCACTATTATGGAAAATACCCAGTGTTTTTATTTCATCACTGGCTTCAACTAATCTAAGGTGGTATCACCACACAAAGAGCAGTGCAGGTTCTCTCTCCTTTCCAACAGACATTTCTTCCCACACAGATAGATGCTAAGGTAGAGCAAGCTGAAAGCAGTCTGTGGTGGTGTTTGGACAATTAATTCTTTTGCACATTAAGGTCCCTGAACTTAGTCACTTTGGTTTTACATCAGGTAGGGATGAAGGGAGAGAGGGCGCATGCTGATAGTATAAGGAACAGGAATAACAATGTTCTGGGACAAACTCACAGAGCAG
Source organism: Cyanoderma ruficeps (assembly GCA_008694505.1). Classification (NCBI taxonomy): domain Eukaryota; kingdom Metazoa; phylum Chordata; class Aves; order Passeriformes; family Timaliidae; genus Cyanoderma; species Cyanoderma ruficeps. Next base: position 18,884,710 of record VZDJ01007749.1, read on the forward strand.
TTTAGTTGTAATGTGAAATAGCTCTCTCTGGGTCCGGTACTGTGAGTGAGCAGTAGTGGTAGATCACTGCTACTTATTTAGGGAGGTCCTTTCCCCTCCCAACCCATCCTTCAGCTTTCCTACTTTCCTGCTCCCCACAAGCTCTATCCTATGAAGCTCATTGTATTCATCCCACTGTACACCAACTCAATTCATTAACAAAGAGCAAATCCATACCAATACAAAACAAAACAACCAAACAAAAAAGCGCAAATAATTTCTCCACTATTTAAATTATTTGGCTCATGGCAAGATCCAGCCAGCAGAGAGATGCCACAGAGATGGCAAAAGAGATGGACTATTGGTGAGAGGCAGGGTATGGAAATCCAGGTAGTGGCAAACCTCTGATCAGATCAGTCTCAAGGAACCACAGTGTCAGATTGTTACAGTATTAGACATGCAGGATAGGACAGAGAACCTAAAGAAGACCTGGGTTTGGGGGATTATTTAGCAAGCAGCTCTTTATGGCTGTAAGGCTCTCATTTCCCAGGTTAGCCAGTCAGAGCTGTACTGACACCCAGTAAGCACGAGCAGCTCTGCAATAACTCTCCGGGGCAATGAACCTGCCCATGTTGTGCACTGAAGTAGACCAGCCATAAACATAGCTAAGGCAAAAGTCTCTGGTCTGTATTTCAGCACATTAGCCACTTAACTCCATAGCAATAGCTATGGTCCCCCTTCAAGCTTAGCAGTCTTAGCTCAAAGTACATTTCCAAGTTGCTTCCAGGAACATTCAGGCAACCTCACTTGTCTTCAGTTGAATAAGCAAACTTTTGGCAAGCACTACCTTGAAGACATTATCATTTGAGAGGTAGAAAACTGTAAAAAAATTGCAGCCACTTAAGAACCAATAGGCTTAATAAAGTAGGCATGTCTATTAAAACATGTAACTGGTAACATGCATTTAACTTCAAAGGTTTGCAAAAGGAGACGTCTACCAAAACACATCTTTACACTTATTTCATATACTTGCAATATTAACTCAAATGTGTGCTTCCCGTGAAATAATTTATTCACAAATGCTTTTTATTTTTTTATTTTCATAAGCAGATTTTTTTAATTACTCATAGCCATAAAATACTTCTGAAATTTCTATTTTCTGCATAAAGATTTTGGGGGCACATTTCTATATTTGGTGAATATGAAGGAAGATTTTGCTCTGACATATTCTTTGAAACTTGTCCATGCTTTTTTTCTTGCACATTTTTAAGTTGCATGAAGCACTGAAGATAAAAAAAATTCCAAACCATTTTTCCCTCTAAGTGGTAAAAAAACCTCTTGAGTTAGAGCACACAGGTTCAACTTTAACATGAAGATATAGCTGCCAAGCTTAATTTGTACAAAACACGTCTATTAACATTTTTAAGAAACAAATATGACCCACGTTCAAAAAAGAAGGAATTTTGTTCAAATGACTATTTGTAAAATAAGTAAGAAATTCTGTAATACAGTGAAAGCCCTTTTACTGCTCTATACATTCAGATGTGTGTTTTGTTCATTGTATCTAGACAAGATACATGGAAATAGGAGTAAGCTTGTCTACAGATTTGGATTGGTTGTTGGGTTTGGTTTTTTTTTTTAATTTTTGATCTGAAAAATGAGGTAGTATATACTAAATCACTCTTTAGTCTATAAATGCAAAGTACACCATTTCATTTCCCAGTTACAAGAACTACCTTTCAAGAAACTAAAAAACCCAACCAACTTTATTATTCTCTGAATTCTGGCAGTCATGGAGTAGTACATGCAAGTATACTGGGAAAACTATGTAACAAGTAAGACAGTAACAAACCATTCAGGCTTAACTTGTTAAGTTACATTTAACCTGGCAATTTTACATAATCAATTTTCAGATAATTGAAAACTAAGCAATAATGAATATGTCTTACATAGTGGTGTTCAACTACTTTATATCAATTGAATAAATATTTTAATTGCAAAACATGGGCCATATTCAGTTGGTTTTGTACTAGCATGAAAGAAGTAAACAAGAAATAAGGAGCCTACAACTACATTTGCATTGTCAGACAGCATTCAAAAATATAAAGTCTAAACCTACCATTTTAATAATTCTTTCCAAAGACAAAAAAATCCATTAATAAGCAAAACATGTCAACATATTAATTAAATATTTCATAGCCAATGTAAAGTTATGCAGTGTTAAATTTTATTTTTTATGGTATCACATTCACCACTGATATGCACTCCAACAGATAATACATTCTGAATTTTTCTTTGTTTATTAACAAGCCCTTGTAATTAACTTCCTTTTAAATCATAAGTATGATACTATTTTAATTTCCCTCACATTCTCTACCCTATCATTTGGAATCACATTAAGCTGACTCTTAGCAGGCCACCTGGTGTAATTCTATGACATTGAAGGGAGCTGTTCTGGTATGCAGGAAACACTGACAGTCTTCTGTGCTGAAATCCATTTCTCTAACTGATGACAGAACCGGGGGAAATTAATTTTTGCTATTCATAAATACCTGACAGGTTTAATGTAAATGTTTTGAAAAAGACCTCAGCATATGCTGCACATACATTATATATGCAGCAGTGCACTGGAATATTGTGTTTCCAACCCGTTCAATTTCTAGATCGCTACTGCTGAAACTGTTGAAATTTCCCAAATTACTTCTATATTGTAATTTTCTCCATATACATATAGACAACAACAGAGGGCTCCATGAAGCCTTTCAGTTGGAAAACCCAGTTACATTTAGGACAATCTGTTTGACAGAAATAACTCAGAGAAATATGTAGTGTACCTTGCCTGATGAATTAACAGGAAATGAGTTGCTTATGCTTATGTGATCAGAAACCAGAGGGAATTCTCTTCTCAACCTTCATGACCAAGAACACTTTCTCATCAAACACATTGATACATCACCATGACACACAAATTACAATCACACTGAAATTAAAAATTAGTATATTATATTAATTATAATATGCCAACAAATAGAATTTATGACTGACAATCATTAATAGTAAATTTAATGATTTAATTAAATTTTAGTTGCGATTTAAGATGTGGCAATCTAATGTGATCCTGATATTAATTGAACACTCCATATATGTTGTGTTAAAAAAAAATTCACCCTATTTCTGTATTTCACCTAAGCTCTGACTAATTGTTGGATATAGCCCAAACCCTGGAACAACACACAGTGGTACAACTAAAGATAAATTAGAAGCTAAGGATACATAAATAATAAAAACTTATTTCAAGTGATCAGAAAGAAAAGTCCTATAAGCAAGATCAAATATAACCTAACAGAATAATTTCTTAATATAATGTCCAGCACATGCAATATTTAAAAATCTACTTTAACAGTCTGATTTAATAGACTATAACCTAGTCTCATAGTATTAAAGTGTAACAAGAATACAAGACTTAATTTTTCATTGCATTAGTGTTGTGAACACTCTTCTTTTACAAGCGAAGCTATAAAAACTTCAATCAGGAATGTTATAAAATACTTCAGGATTTGAAGATAATTCTGGATTATTACTCAAGTGCTCTATCTAGAGGAATAAATACCTCTGGAGATGAAGAAGTTGCTTTCGTAATTCACATCAAATGAAAATTACACCTGCAAACCAATGTACATTTATGTAAGTGAGTACAATTGATGTAACTGAAGTACAATTTCAGACCACGAGTTTCTGGAGAAAAAGAACACAGTTTCCCTTCAGTGCAATTTATAGCCATGTTTGCAGTGAGAGATAAAATAATGTCCTGCTCCCTCCTCAGCAGCTCTGTGATACTTGCAATTGCTTGTCAGTCAAAGACAGTCTAAAGACAGTTCAGTTTCTGGTGATAATAAACTGTGTAAGTGACTTAATAAGTGTGTTACACAGAGCGTACTTTAATAGCCCAAAGCGAAATGCCACTCTCTAACACATTTCATGTAACTTTTTAATTACTTAATCATAAGTACACACAGTTTTTACTAACAGGTTTTTCTCTGCTTCACTTGCAAAAACAAAAAACCCCAAAATTTAAACTCTAAATATTCAAATACTTAGAATAATGTTACATGAATATGTATACCTGTGGTAAACTCTAACAGTTCCAACAGGAAAACAGTGAAAAAAATGCCATCTTCTTCACTAGAGCACAGCGTGAGGGGCCAGGGCCAGGAGTCAAACTGGCACACACATTTCTGATTTTCACTACGGAAAGTTCATCTTCAGCATGAGGACATATTGTCACAACCCTGTAAATAATACAGTGAACTGTTTTTATTGTAGGATTTTGTAATGCTTTCATAAATATCCAAAAATTTTATTAATTACTTTTGAAGGAGAAAATTACCAAAGAACTGCACAACTGTCATCAAGGCAGGTGAGCATTATCAGATCTCCTCTGCAGGACAGTTAATGGAACTATACAAATGATCACAAAAAATGGAAAAGCTACCAGAGAGAAATTTCAAGAAAAAGAATTTTAAGTCAGCTTTTTAGGGTTTTTTTCTGTATTTGAACATTTTATCTCAACTAGTGCTATTGGCCAATAACGCAATTCAACTCACTAAATCTGCAGAAGGATAAATATTTAATTGCCTAACAATTATATCCACTGGCTTCTCTGATTCAGATAATAATGTTTACACGCTTTCAGCCAGTTGATTTAAACCATGGATGACTTAATTATCCTAACTGTTTAATACCTTTATAAGTTTTTCATACTTCTTCATGTTATACTCTCAATAAAATTACGTGTACATAGGAAAAATACCATTCTATACAAAAATATTAAAACCAAAATATCCAAAGCAAAAATGCCAGTGACAGTGCATTTCCCCAAGTATTCTCTATCACTCTTTACATTCCCATTCTGTGTTCTACACAGCAAAACCTCTCCGTTTGTTTTCTGAGCTACCAAGTGTTGCAACACTACACTCCCATTTGCAAGGTCTCTGCATTAACTGGGGACATTTCATCTGAGCATACTCAAGGTACCTAAGGGGTGTATATCAGAAATTAAAAAATGCAACAGGACAGCTCAGAATACATGTCCTTACATTTAATTATATTATGTTACTGTTAAAAGAAAAAAAATCCAAACATATCTCCATCCTTTTGAGGTCTTTCAGGTTATGAAAAGGGACTTCATCGTATTTTTCATGATGGTGTCAAACAAAAGGTCATCAATGTTAGTAATGTTTATAATTAAAGCACTTGTGGAGAACCAGACTCCTGATACCATAACAGTCATTCTGGAAATAACCTTTAATAAGTATAATGTATTTTTCAAGAAATAGACTTTATTGACTATAATGTGTTTATAAAGAATTTCTGAAAATAGCAGGATCATTCCTTCAAAGTACGTCACATAGTGACTACAAGGAAGACTTATATGAAACAAATTTGAAAAGAGCAATGCAAATAAATGCATTCCCTGACCAAGTTTGAGAGAAAAACACCACCTCCCCCTCTAAAAAACCCAAAAAACTAAAAACAACTGGCAGCATGTAGACGATTATTAAAATAAAAATCACTTTCATTAAAACCAAATTAGAACAATTTTTGTTCATGTTTTAAGACAAACATCATCTTTTCATTATCAAATTAATCTCATTAATTCTTCTAACTCCTAGGCAAGCCATGAGATACACCTTTCTTTTTTACTTGATTAAGGTATTATAACAGAAGAGTGTTCTTTAGAAAAGGTGCTGAAATGAAGACATCTGTTCTGCTTTTCCCACTGATTCAGCAAAATGCAGAATCCTGGTCCTCAGACAAGAGATAAGAAAGCAACGCTATTGCCTTACCCAGAAATCGCCCAATGGCGCACTGAGTAACCACCACACTTCCCTCATGAGCTTTCATCTGTCTGTGGACACAAGCCAGAAATGCCAACTCAAAACTAATTTCAACCCTTTCTTATACAGCCAAGACTGGAGTGAGTGGTGCCTGTTCATACTCCCAACAATGCTCTATCCCCATTTTCTTTGGAAGCTCCCTTTGCTTAAGAGACAGAGCACAGTCAACAGGCTTTTATCAAACAAGCTAAATTAACCTCAGAAAAGAGGAAATGCCCTCACATATATCACAGCTAATGAAGGTAAGGAAAAAAAAAAGCTTATGAGCTCATTATGAATTTTCCTGGAAAGTTAGTAGTGCCACCCAGGGAGGATGTGAGTTAGGGCTAGGCAGTACGAGACCCTCATGACATGAAGTCTCAGAATACGAGTGGACCACATACTATGAAATACCTTAGGGTCTCCCCCAGCAGCGGCTTCATGCTGCATCCCCACAGAGGTGTCCCACACAGCTCTCAGATACCTCTCTAGTATTAATCAAGATTTCTGCTTGGTCAGACAAGTGCATTCTACCTAACTCAAGTGTTCTCTTTGCCATTGTTAAAACCAAGCCAATTCTCTCTAGCAATGTGAATTGCATATTCAACTCTCCACAACTGCAAAGAACTCAGGATTGTCCATCACAGGGTTTCAAACTTATTTTCTGGGGTGGTCAGTTTCTTGACTCGCCTTTGCTGCTATGGCTCATAGTCATTATACAGACACGTAATAAAGCCAATTATTTCAGATAGCTATTTTTGATGGTTTATTTTGCCAAGCATGACCAGAGTTTTTTACAAACAGCAAAATGTGTTGTATGGACCTGCCCACCTGTACATCACTGTTAGCTCACCTGAGTCTCCCCTTTCCCTGTGCACTTCCCTTTCAAGCTGTTAAAACTGAGGATCAATAGTGACTTTCCAGGATGATCTGGCAACTCCCATGATTCCGAAGGGCAGACTAAATAAATTCAGCCCAGAGCTGGGCTCCCTACACTAGCACAGGTATGCAAAGACCGTATTTAACTGCTGTGATGGTCATTGAACATAACATAAACATAAATGCCCTTCTTACACACGCCTCAATATTGCAGGATCTTTGAACCTTTTCTACAATTAGGCAAACCTCATACATTTTCTACTTAAGTCAAAATTTAATATATGGGAGATTTTGTGGAACAAAAATAGTATAAATTACATAAAAGCCTACACAGGAACTCTTTCTTTTGTAATAACACACTCAATTCCTTTTTCACTTCCATCTATTACAAAGAATCACAATGTGACTACACAAAACCACAGAAAAATGCTTTTCCCTTATCGTTGGCCATAATTAAGGGGGGAGAGGGAAGACAAACTATGAAAAAACACAGGAAATAAAGAGAAAAGAAAAAGATAATATTCTTCTCATAATGGAATCTTAAACTGTATTTTTTTTATTACTTTGCTAGAAAAGCACAAACCTGGAAACAACACAGGATGTGTCTTTTCTTTCTTGCACATACATATGCATTGACACAGAGATATAGGTGAAACCCTAGCTCTAGATGTAGTTAATGCAAGTGCAGAATTTAATTTGAATGTAACTCTTATCTACATCTCCACAATAGCAAAAATTCCAAAGCATGATCTCCTTAAATTCACACAACACATGAAAATTAATGGATTAACATTTCCATAATGCTTTATTGCTCTATCTGGTTTAGAACAGTACAGCTATAACACTTCACTCTTAAAATATCAGGATCCACCAAAAAGTTTCACGGTAAGATAATAGCATTGTACATAAAACAGATGACATACAGTCATATTTCCTTGCGTTAATGAATCTCTCTTAAATGATTGATTACTTTATAATAAAAGGTATTTGTGATGTGGATGGTAGATATCTTACCAATTAACAAAATATGACTGTTACAAATTTTTTTTTAATTTCTCCTTGCAATACCACTGAGGCATTTCGAAAATTAACCAGTGCCTACACCGGGTGTTTTACACACACATGACAAAGAGACAGGTGATACCCATGGAGCTAAACTCCCAGTGTGCCACTAATAAAGAAGCCCAAAGAGTCAACCTATATCAACAGCCCCATTACAGTTATCATATAAATATGAACACCTACTTCTGGATAAAAAGACTTATGGATTTCATATTTTTTTCCCAATTTGGTCTATCCAACTTCTTTTAATTGTGTTAAAAAAATACCAAAAAATATTCCCTATAAAACAAGTTCAGCAGCTGGCTTTGGGTCACTCAGCCTGTAATTCAGATTGTTAATTTAAAATATTCTGGAATGAAGAATACCAGCAAAATATGGAAGTCTCAGGTCATATTCTTTTTTAATGGGTAAAGTATTCTAGCTAATTTACTGCCTCTAAACTTTTTTAAAAGAGACCCAAGAGCAGGAACGCCAGTGGCAGTGATAGTCTGCAAGGATTGTATTTGTGGCACAGCAGACATAAGGATAAAACAAAGCAAAATTGTATATCTGAACAGCTTTTATATTGCAGTGTGGCCAAGATCAAAAGGATACCCAAAAATTATTTGCTGGCTAAATAAATTGCACTTTCCTAGCCCAAGCAATTATGTTAATACATCAGCAGTAACAAAATGTTAATATTGCATTTTCAGCTCGCTCTCTCTCTCTCTCTCTCTCTCTATATATATATATATAGCTGCAATCCTAGTTTTTGAAAATATGCAGTGCAAATAAACATTTGTTTGCACAGTAAACTTCTGGTCAAAGCCAGGTACCACAGTGTCTGGTGGACTGGAATACAGTAAAAAAAAAATTACAAAACAAAACAAAAAATTCCAAAATCTACAAGTAATAACACAAGTATGTCCATACCTGTGTCATAATACTACTATCAAAAAACCTCACCTAATTAGATGTCCAGGATTTCAAAGAAATAGAGACTCACCCACGTAAGTGATGGAATGTTTACATTTTTATGACCTATTCTTGTTGTGCACAGCACCTCTTGCTCACACTACTGACATCCAGGAGTGAGCCCTAAGGGAGTTGCTCTAAGTGAGGGTTTCTGTATGCTGCATTTAAAAGGAATACAAACTGACAGAAAAATAACTCAAAATTGCTATAAAATAACAGGTACCTCCCAATGCACAAGCAAATGACATGCACTTTAATGTAACACATTTCTTCTCATTTTGCAGTAAGCTAAAACATACTTAAGGTTTGCATAAAATGTATGAAAAAAACCCAATTGCATTAAAAAATGAAATTAATAAGAAATTTTTAAATCCTTGATGTTATTAATCAAATGCTGCTAGTTCTAAACCATATAATTTGGCTTATAAAAATATTGAAACAATTTGGCCTTTTTTATTTGAAGTAATGGATGAAAATATTAAAATTCTTTGTTTAGGACTTGCGTCTTCTTGGCACAGAATTGCACTGGAAAGCTGTCACAATGGGATTTAAGTACTCCACACAATCCTTGATGTGGAATGTGATTTTTTACAAGGCAGCTGTTACGCAAAGAGCGAGAGCCAGAGCTCATCCACCACATGGCTCCACCAGTAGCTACGCATTCTTCGCAAGGAGAAGACACTGCACAGCTCTAAAGTACAGAAAAGATCTGCTCTCCAGTGCATGGGGAGTGGTGGAAGAATAGAGCAGTCCATCCCCAGAAAACCATCTGCCATCAGCTGTGGACGACCTTTGGAAAACTAGCAAGATTCACCTTCTGTTTAAACAGTTCCAACCTTCTTCTCTGAAGCGTTACAAAAATTACTGATACTTACCCTAAAAAAAAATCAAGTACAACCTCAATGTTAATACAAACTGATTTTCCCTGTCCAGCCAAGCACAGGGAGCACCCAGATGCCTGGAAAGCAGACACACCACAGCACTGTGAAGGGAGAGCATACAGGGCTAACACAGGACTGCAAACAGGACAACTACCCGAGACTAGACAAGTACACACCTCATCTACAGGCAACAGGACTAATTCTCCCAATAACTACAAGGCAAAACCAGTTTTGACGTAGCAATGATCTTTGAAGTATATAACAGGAAACCATACAGGTCATTGGGAATACCAGTGAATGGTGACAGACATGAAATCTAGTTAATTCCTTCTCTTGGGTTTTATCAAACAGAACTTACTGCTCCATATTAGAGGCTCACTGAATCTGCTTAAATCCATCTACTCCTGTAGGCCAATTTTGAGTTTCTGAAAACACTTCCAACTCAGTTGTGTGGAGCAACGGATTAGGAGAAAGTAGAAGCAGAGGCAGAGAAAGAGAAGCATCTTCTAGAAAAAAGAAAATACTCTAAGCAGGAGGCAGGAAGCAGCTGAGGTTTACCCAGTGTAAATAACATTTATTTTGTAAGAGTAGCATCAAGAGACATGATCTTTCAGCAGTGAGTGCATGGTTTTTGCCTGAGGGGAATGAGTATTTCATTTGATTCCAGGCTTGTGACCAGTCCTGTCAATAGAACTTCTGTCTCCTCCAATTTCATAATTTAATTCCCTCCCAAATTTAACCCCAGAGGATTCTGTCACAGTGAAATTCACTTCAGTGAATCAGTGGAATAACAGGACTTTTACAGGCAAGCATCTTCAGCTGTAACTAAATTTTCAACCAATCATCACTGCTTTGCATCTCATATTTGCCCAACAATCAGGAAAAGAATGCCATACAGGCTCTGGAAACACACATTCATAGTTATGAAATCATTCATACTTACTGCATTCAGAAACAAAAGGACTATTTACTGAATCACCAGCAATACAACAACTGCATCCACTGGAACTTTGCCGGACCATCACCCAGGAAGAGATTCCTCATAATTGTAAACAGCATAGGCAGTCCTACTGTATTTTATGTACATGACTTTTCACCATCTATATTTGTATCACAAACCACTGACACACAGCTCATTTGAAAGCCTAGAACCACAAGCTGATTTGCAATGAGTTTAGCAAAATGACATCTCAGATGCTGCGAATTCCTCAGTGCGTTATACCTTTGAGCAGCTAAGCAGAACTCAAGATGTACAGTGAATAATGTAAGTGCAAACATCACATTTATTGCAGGCCCAGATTGGTGAAACTACGAATAAAATAATCTGGGATTAGGGAAATTTGTATCATGTGAACTACAGTAGGCAAAATGGAATAAAAAATTAACGGGAAAGGCAGTGAGGTCTGTCAGAGTAGTATTGCACATGCCCGAGCTGGTCAGTAGCAAAAAGGTGAAATATAGAGAAAAGATGAACAAATTTCACCTGGAAATGAAAGAGAATATACAGAAGACAGAAAACATCCTCTTCTTCAGAGCCAGATGATTTGTTGCATCTTTAACAACAAAGGAATTAACTCCTCTGCAGCCTAAGCAAATCCATAACTTTCAGAAAATTTCTACACCGATTTAAACTTTACAGACCCTATGATCAACCTATAATCAACAACATGTACCTCTTCAAAACTTGGCATTCTTCAAAATAAATTATTCAAAATAAAGCAAAAAGTCTAACCACAAGACATCACTAAATTTGCTCAGAGGACTTAATCCAGCTAAGGAGAATTTACACCCAAAGGCGATGCTTCTTTGAGAACAGATCACTTCTTTGATCAGGCCATCAAGTGTCACCTCCTTTCTACCACAAAAAGGAAGTTGCAGAGAAGTTACACTCTTCCCTGTCCTCTGTGATACCTGTTGAAAACTACTCAGAAAATAATTTAAAAATAAAAACTTAAAACTGAAGGCAGATGATGTCTTTCAAATTTTCCTAGTATTAAACTGCAAAACTTGACACAGTAAGAGAGAAATTTTCCCTAAAACAGCATCATCAAAAGTCACAGATTTTTCACCATACCTCTTGCAATGTCCCAAATTTCAATAACAACTGATTGAAACATCTAAAATATGTCAAACAAATTACAGCATATCAGAATAAATTCATGCTGACAACTGATAAAACCATTTACCAAGAGGAAAACATTTTTCACGAAGAAAAAAACCCCACCTCTTCTCCACTCAGTCTTGATTATGAAGGAATTCATGTACATTACCTTGGAAGAAGAGACTAAGATCTAAAATTCATAGCTTTCCTGGATAATAATATCAAATTTTGTAAAGATGCTGATTTTACAGTATTTCCTTATGTCTAACTTCCTTCTATTCCCTCAGCATGTCAGAGGCAAATTACCAGTCTAGCTCTGTATCCCAAAGCTCTAATGACCTGATCACCTTGTTAGGTTCCACCTCCCATTTTTACTTCTTCCTTTCAGATTACCTCAATGATTTACATAATTACATTCACTTCAGAGTAACCATTTATTCTAATTTGTATCTGTTTGCATTTTGCTGCTGCTGCTGCTTTTCCAGGAGACGGCTCATGCTCCTACCAGTTTGTTCATTTCTTCCAAATGCATCACTTGGTGTAATGAAGTTTCTTCATTTATTTCAACAAACATTTTGGTATGAACATTAGGAGGATCATAGGGAGCCAGCAGTGTGCCCTCATAGCAAAGGAGGCCAGCTGCATCTCGGCCTGTATGACCACAAACACGCAGAGTGGATTGAGGGAAGTGGTTGTCCAGTGTTGGGCAGTAACAGAAAGACAAAAAGGAGATGGAACAAATTCAGTGGAAGGTCACAAAGCTGGTCAGACAGCTGGGGCAAAAACCCTGTGAGGAGAAGGCGCTGAGGGAAGGGGATTGTTAAGGCTGAAGAAGACAAGGGCAAGAGGTCATCCAGTACCTACAAGGTTATTATCAAGAAGTTGGAGCTAGGCTCTTTACAGCAGTGCATGGCAGGAAGACAAGAGGCAGTTGACATAAAATGAAACTGGAACTGCTTCGAATGGATGGGAAGAAAAAGTTTTTTCATTGTGAGGACAGCCAAGCATGACCCAAGCTGCCCTGAGAAGCTGTATAGTCTTTATCCTCAAAGGTTTTCAAGAGCAGACAGGATAAAGCCAAGAGTAACCTGGTCTGGTCTACATAACAAGACATTACTTTGAAAAAGTGGTTGCGCTACTTTTATCTCCCATTAAGTTCCTGTGTGATATAAATGTATGCACATATCTATATACATATGTTTTATAGGAATATAAAACAGTTATTGATCGTTTCTTGACTATTTGGTACGCAATTTGAAACCCCTAATTTCTAGATTTGCAGAAACACTGAACACAGTGGCACACAACTGAGCATAAAACTGGTGTTAAAGAGAGCACAGAGTGGTGGATGACCAGAGAAAATGATAGGACAGCAGCTATTACAAGGTATTTTGGATTTCAATCTCTCTCTGCCTAAGTTGCAAAGCTTTAAAAGAAAGAACATCACTTTGTCTACAAAAATACTGTGAAATAAGTGAATGCAATTTTAGAAAGTATTCAGGAGACTAATTGTCTGTAAAAAGCCCATTTGAAATTAACAATTCTATGTACAGAGGAGAGTCTGAATAACTATCAATAAATAAAGCATGAGTCTGTGCTCCAGAAATTAGTACCTTATCAAGTGTTTTGCTTCATAAGCAAAACATGTCAAAACAAAGAAAACAAAGCAACAATAATGCTTCATGATTCAAGAAAAGCTAAAAAGTGAATACCATAAAACTAAATCAATACAAGCTATCACAACATTCCAAGCTGCAAAAAATATTCACAGCACAGTATTCCATTTGGTACAGATGAAGCAAACAAAAAACTCTGAGCATTTCCTTCTTGCTTGAAGGGCAAAAGTAAGCTACCACTGCACTTTTAAAATTTTATGGAGGATAGAAAATTGAAGATGAAAAAACTGCAAATATTATACTTGATCCTCAAATATAACACAATAATTTCCTTGGAGTACTTATTTAACAAGCTATTTTGGTTCTGCATTTTTTTACAAAGCAATTCTGAAAAAGATTAGGCTACAGAGTGAATAGTTGAAGGGTTATTAACCCCAAAGAGAATTTACTCTAAATACCCTTTAACAGTATGTAGATCACTATTCCAGTTCAGGCAGACATCACAAGTACACTCTTGTGTACATGGCTTTTGAGGGATAAGAGTGGATAAGCCACTTCACCTCAGGCTGGAGGAAAGGAAAGTAGACAGACACTTTTCCAAACCAATTTACATCCTAAAATGGGCAATAGAACAGTTCTGCTGGCACTCAGAGATTTAATACAAGCCAAAAGTTAAGATATTACAGTGCTTATCTTCCAGTTTTTGGTAATGTTATGTAATATCTCAAGCTAGAGTAACATCTTTAATTGCAGTTATCAGCATTAAATTAAAAAACCATTTTAAAAAGGCCAGTTCCTACAAGAGAGTTTAGGGTTTAACATTCAGAATGAGAGGCAAGAGATAAAGGAAAACAACCGCCGAAGAGATTAGAAAGTGGAGCACAACAAAAAGTGGAAGTGCTCATATAAAACCATTCTAACACAAATAGAAGTCATCCATCCAACCTCATTGGCCTTTGGATCTGCCTCCAAGTGACTTAAAGTTACAAAAGCATGCAACAGCAGACCCAAGAAATACAGCCCAGTCTTCAGAGCTGCAAGTCAATGCTTCACTTATAAGATAAGACCTACCATTCCAGTCAACTTCCTTCTTGGAAAATCTTTGGAGTCAGGGGAAAGCAATCCACAGAAATTAGTTACTGTCAGAGCCAAAGACATTGCCTTAAAGGAGAGCAACTACTGGTAAAGCATCCCTTTTAGCTTTGTGTAGCATGAGACAAATCAGTTACTTGGGGCTTCTTCAGACTTAGAGCATTTCCGCAGGAGACAACTACATGAGACAAATCAGTGAATACTCTCAATTTTGCAAGCAGTAGTTCTACTTCTGTCAAGTCACACATCAGGTTCTTTTTCACAAGTTTATCTACTTTATATAAAACTACTAGCCCTGGAGTCACTTGATTTCCCGTGCCATATTGTAGAATTTTACACTTACAGATTTCTGATGTTTCATTAGAAAGACTTCACTAATTTTAAAAATAGTACTTCTTTCAGGGCAACAACTTATCAAGGTCAGCTGAAATCAATAGTTTTAATATTTTAATATGCATAATGGTACATCTAACTCTCAGATAACGTTGTTCATATCTAACACATGTTTAAAACTGATCTTTCTGCTTTCAATGACAAAAGCGAATTACTGAGTTTTCCAACTGCTATCAGCTGTTCTCTACTTAGAAAAGACAGGTTTCTAAACAAGAAAACTATTACTGTGATATAATAAAAAAAAAGTAGGAATATTTAGTGAAAATCAGATTCACAAGAGGACTCATCATAGCATGTGGATTTGTATACTCATTGAGGAACCACCAACTGAAAGAGAAGGGAGATATATTTGACCTTAACCTACTGCACAACACTCTTCATCTGTCAGAAATTTTCCAGTATCTAGTATGGACACAAAAAGAAAAAAGACAAGCATATGAAAAACAAAGCTTGCTACAGCAATAAAATACAACAAATTAACAAACAAATATGCTGTGCAATATTTAGCTGCTCAAAGATTTACTGAGGTTAAGACAATAATGTTTGCTGTCAGCCTCAATGAGCAGGTTCTACATTAATTTGTGTTCTCCTGGTCTTCGAAGTGACTTATTATGAACTCAATCATGAAAAAAGGGAGACACATTTCCCTGGGAACACAGCAACTGAACTTTATCTTTCTTTGGATACTAGTTACTGTAGCACATGCTCATACTTCCTCTGACACAGTCACAGCCCTCTCATCACCATCTTCTTAAAGAGAACAGGCCTGGTGACTGTGTTCATTGTTAAACCCAACTCTGTTCAGGAAAATTAGAAGGTAGCAAAGAAAATCACCACATGAATATATATGCTTATAGAAAAAAACCATGCGGTCACGATAAAACACGATAAAGTGGTAATCTTTAAAAAAGATAAGATCTTTCCCTTAAAGATTTAAGGGAAAAGCACATCTCAGTTTACTAGAACTCTTTAGGTAGTTTAGCAAGAACATATAAAAGAGAAAAATGATAGGTGTATCTGGGCTTTTAACGCCACATAAATAAAATTCAAACGATATATTCAAAGATTAATTTAATCGCAGCAATTAATGAAGAAAATCACAAGGAAGAGTATAATAGACAAAACTCACATAAGAACTTGTGATTTCAAACTATAAAGAGCCAATTCCAAGAACACAATATAGGAGAGAGAATTATAACAAGTCATCTGTTTTACAATGGGTAAGGTAAAATACAGCTACTTTCCCAATTATTATTGTCATAGGTGAGTTCATTCTATGGAAGACAGAAGAAACATCACCTATTTACAAGGAGCAGATTGATTCAGATCAGACTGAGCTAGGGAAAACTTTGAAAAATTCCAAAAGAATCAAACAACAAAAAAATCATGTTAGCACATATATACTCATTTAGACCTATTCAACGTTATTCCTGTTAAAAGAAGTTGTGTTGAGATATACATAGTAATTATACTAACATTGGAATTCTCCAGGGGAAAAAAATTGTAAAATTACCTATTTAACACAAAACAGAGGTGAAAAGAACAAACTGAATGTTACTTTTTACTAACAGTGATCCACGAGATAGTAGATTTTCAAATATTTTCTCTACTTGAACCCAACTCATACGAATAATACGAAAAGTCCACAAAGACAATGCAAATTTTAAAAGAAAATGAGTGGGATCTGAAACAGAGCTGTTTAAAGCATTTTTTCTCTCTCTGGAAAGGAAAAGAACCACAAAACTGATGTATATAAAGCAACCACTAATACACAGGTTTGCTTGGGCAATTTATATTTGAAAAAATATTTAAAAATGGAAAAAAATAAAAACAATAGAAATGAATTAAAATTAAATAAAGGAGAAACTATTCAGTAATAAGTTAAAAATGTATTATTGAGATGCAAAATAGAGTATTTTTTTACAAAATAATAAATATATCTACATCATATGGAAAGGTTTCATACGGAATAAAAACATAAAATAGCATAAATATGCTCATATTTCATTTTGGACATTCCCAAATTATCAGCCACTACCTTAACCAAGATCATTTTGGGATGAATGCTACACAACATTCCTTTCAGAACCTGCTGTTTTGCAAGAGAAAGAAGAGAAGAGTACAGCTGAGCAGCACTGACTGGAATTCTGCAAGGCAGATCCCCAGGCCTCCCAGGATCTGTCCGTGGTACACAGCATCTGGGGGTGCTGCTGCCATGTCCCAGTTATTGCAATTTACAGGACTGGAGAAACACCATTTTCTTAGAAAAATTATTATTTCTTTCTCTGGCCATAGACATTGTCTCAGCACTGTGAGAAATAGACGCGAGTGACTGTAAGAATTGCACCTGAGCCAGGTGCGCACAAGTGGGATATTTCTTTGTAGGGATTTCACTTTTACACTATTTTATCATCAATCTGCACTTCAGAAACATACTTAAACAGAAGCCATGTAAAAAAAAATACGGAAAACTACTCTATAACATAATCCATGGTTAAATGAGTATAATGAGGAATGCTCTGCCGCTGGATGTGCAAATAAATCCAGCAAGTATTTAGATAATTTAAGGATTATACATCAGTAAAACTATTAAAACCATAACACAAGCACTATCTTAAAGTGAAGAAGCTCCTAAAGCACAGATTCGCAGAAGCCAGGGGAATGCCTCAGAGACACAGCACTCTGTACCTTTCCACCTTCTTGGGAGAATCACCAATGTTCACTCTAGATAAGGAGATCCTTTGATACAGTCCAGAGATTCTTATGCCCCTGTCCAAACCCCAAAAAGACACATGGTCTGCATTACAAGTAGTAACAGGTATACAGTATTCAATATAAAGGCAGAGGAAGAGAGGAAGAAATCCATAAATTTTATAGTGAACATAAATTCTTCCAAATGAAGAAACATCCCATTTTTTTCCTTAGTCTCATTAAGCTAATTTCTCATAAGAAGAACTGAAAGAAATGATCATTCAAGAGACATCCCCTCTGGGTGACAATGTAGAAGAAGCTGTACAAGGACAGGAAGGACAATTTACTTTCTCACAATGAAAGCATTAACACTAGAGAACTGTGTTACTATTGGAAACAAGATACAGGTACTGGATCAGAGTGCACAGAGTAACTGTACGCACATCCCTTTGCTGATGACCTGGTCCATCTTTCTCTTTCCACCAGTGTTCCACACAAGCTAATAATTCACATCAGTTCTCTTGCAATAAAAACACTGTTGGCACATAGAGTCAATGACAACAATGAGGGATGCCTGAAACCTGGGGAAAGTGTTGACAGTGAAAACGAAGGTGCAGGGAGCAAGGGACATTATAGAAACAAAACAAAAGCAGGGAGAAGTTAACTTACAGTGATATTCCAAATAGCACTTTATACATTATTGCGAAGTGCTTGAAGTCTTCCCTGGACTTATACATTAAAAGTACACCAAATACAATCAAAATGCTTGAATCTAATTATGTAACATCCCTGCAACAGCATTCTGTGCAAACTTTTAGAAATTTATCAGTTAAATTCAAAAATAGTGCTAATATCTTGAGCTTCTTCCCCAAACAGTACCTTGATTTTCACGATCACTTTGCAGAGGTAACAGTTCTTTTCTTTCCTTCCAACACTTTCCAAAGGACCAAGCTTTGAGTCCTGAGGAGCACTCTGAAGTCATTGGGAATTCTGAGGCTGCACCTGCATACTTATGCTGGATTAAGTGATCTGAATGTGCCGGCTGGCCTCACTCAGCACACTGGTGTCACCTTTGCAGAGGAGTTTTGGTGTGTGGACTTGGATTGTTTCCAGAGAAGACTCAGTCAGAAGCTCCACTTTGGATAGGCACCAAATGTACTGTAATAGGGACAAACGGTTCCAAACCAGTAACTGGTTCCTTGAACAACTTCAAATCACATCTCTGGTGAAGGCATTTCATCCAACAGTCCAAACTAAAACTAGGCTGAGGTAGAACCCCTAACCTGGACTGATACACTGCAAGCATGTAAAGCCTCAGCACCACCTGCTTTGAACTGAGTGTTCATAACCACTTCAAAATGCTCTACAGATTTCAAGTCATGTGCTATAGTTCTCAAAACTAAAACCCTCCTAGGTGCAGAAAAGTGAATGATTGACATTTGCACAAAGAACAAAGCACACAGCAACAACTATTTTGTTTCCTGTCACTGCTTACACTAAAGAATTAGAAGAAAAATCCAATTTTTGTGGGAAATTCTGAATCAATTTGTTATTAACATGACGTTGCTTATGTGGGTAATTATTGGATAATGTTTAGCAAAGAACAATTTACAAAATGAAGAAGAATAATTAAGAAAATAATCAATGAAAATCAAGTAAATATCCCTAAAACATAACCAGTTATAGTCATTGTCAACAAGGAAGAAAAGCTGTGCAGCAATTAATTTATGTTTTGAGTATTTGGAGTATTATTCACCATTTCATACATTTAAAATTGTACTTTTCCTTTGTGTCTCAGTAAGAGAGGAATGCCATGTATGCACAGCTCCAGTTTGTAAGGAGACAAAAACCATGGAGAGGTCCTGATCCTGCACACCTGATTCATGCAGCAGGTCCACAAAATCTGTCAAACAAAGCTACTGCCACAAATATGTCAAACAAGATTTGACTAATAAATTGCTTCAGTGCTGTCTCAATCTGTAAAACATTTTTCAGAGGTTTTAGGGACTATTTCAAAGCTATATACTAATTCTGCCCCTGATTGATGAATGATTCTATTTAGACAGTTCACTGAAAACAGCTGAACTTCAAAGGCCATATGAAATCATTTATTATCTCACTTGTGATTTAGAAACACACCAGCTGAATGTCTCAGTGCATATTGCAATAAGCAGTACTTCCCTTACTTCCCTATTAAAAAACCTTACTTTTCTCTAAAGACAATAAAAAACATTTCCTTTCTACAGACTTAGCATAGGACTATCAAAAATCAAAACAAACCCCAAAACCTGCAGTTAAATTTTAAGCTATTAATTTTATTACTTTGTAAACACAGTAAGACTGTTAAATATAAAACAAAAGAGATTTATTCTTACTTGCTTACCTGTAAAAGGGATTTAATGATATCTGTCTATGAAATTTCATCTTCCAGTAATATTGTACAAACTACTCAAACAGAGAAGTTTCCAACACGATATAGCACCTACATGAAAGCAGGTCCGAGAGAACAGGTGAAGGTTTTAATAGTGCAAAACACTAGCTAGACAA
Organism: Cyanoderma ruficeps; assembly: GCA_008694505.1. Lineage (NCBI taxonomy): Eukaryota > Metazoa > Chordata > Aves > Passeriformes > Timaliidae > Cyanoderma > Cyanoderma ruficeps. The sequence goes on from VZDJ01007749.1 coordinate 18,904,781, forward strand.
ATGTTTCATCCAGGAAGAATATATTTATATACGTAGAGGGGTACAATAATGCGTTCATCCAGAAAAAAAGGGAACCACACTGATACGGGAGTAAACAGTTTTTATTTATTGTTCCACTGTCACAGTAGAAAGTCCACTTCTAACTACCTTATTTGAAATGACACAATGAGTGAGGTCATTCTATTTTCTTCTTGAAACAAGTAAGAGATGAGTTTAAAAAAACATAAAGGAAAAAACCCCTAGTTTTTCAGCAGCATGGTATGATATTTCTTGTGCTGTGGTACTACTGGAGAGAAAAGATCAAATCCAATTCACCTATAAAAAGGTGTGTGAGGGTTAAGTTATAAATGAAAACAGTATAGCTACTTGCCCAATGGTGTATAAAAGAAAATATATTTACAAGCAGCAGATATTAATTCAATTGGGGTAATTTAACTAAGCTATTCTGTTTATGAAGTTCAAATGGCAAGCTTCTCTCCTTCACTCTAGAGAGCAACAATGATTCAATGAATATGCTACCTCAGTTCTGAGGCACCTTCATGCAGGGAATTTGAAGTATAGCAATTATGTTAATGAAGATTGCACCAAATATACATTTAGTTTAGATAAACAACCTGATTTCAGCCAGGCTTCTCAAAAGCAAAGCAATATTCTTTACTTTGCACCCTTAAATCTTCTAATTATCAGACAAAGCTTACACACTAACATAGAATTTGAAATTCCAGCACTGAAATTTACAAGACTGTTTTGGTTGTTTGTTTTTTTTTTAATTCCCATCAGGTCTTTCCCTCTGGCTGTTCAACTGTATTTCATAGCATGGCACTATAAAATTCTGGCTCCCTTAAACCCCGTCTAGGAACAATATTAAAAATATAAGTTACAGACAAAGAACTAGTCAAACCTTTAAGAGCCAACTGAAAAAGTAAGTGGCATTCTTCTTACTTATCATATTTCAAAGAGCAGCACTTTTTCGTAGAAAGATCCCTATGACATCTTTATTTTCGTACCTATAAATCATTCCATTGTTAACCTCCTAAACTGCAGTGACTGCTGCCACCTATGGGATGTCCCCAGGAGCGGTCAGGATTCCACTCGGCGGTTCCCTCTGCCGGGGATGTAGGTCTGACAAATGTGCAGGCACTTTTGTTAACAGCAGGTGTCCCCACTTTTGCTGATGTTTTACCTCTAAGTCATCCCTTTAAAAGCATTTTCATGTTTCGTAAAATAAACTCCAACTTCTGCCCGGAGTCTAAGTAGTAGCAAGGTGATTTGAGATAGGAAATTGCAGCCCCTGAACTTTTAATTCAGTTCAATAAATGCAATTTTGCAGAAAAACAAAAATTCCCTTGTTGTTAGCACAATGTTATCTGCTGTGATGTATCAGTGGGCCCAGAGCCAAACAAGTTTCCTTCTAAAGCGTAAGTTGGAATAAACCCAAGAAACTTTTAAGTAGGATAAGATCAGCTTTGTTTAGGCAATGGTTTCATCAAAGACACTGACGCTGCATAAGAATAACCTTACAAAAAAGGTGATGAATGAAAAACATTAAAATACATTCAGTTTGAAAGTCCCACATAATATCCAACTCAGTAACAGATGCACAAATATATGGAAATACCCATGGAAAAGCAATAATGTTTGCTGTTTAGCTTTTTCAAATCAATATATCTGACTTACATAAAAAGCAAGCAATTGTGCAGAAAGTCAGTACAATTTTGTTTACTAATCAAGAAGACAAAAGTAAGTTTTCGTAACCTTTAAGTACAAAAACTAGAAACATCTAATTTTAAAAATATGTCACCTTTTTCTCTTCAGTCTCTACCCCCTCTATATTTAATCTCAGGGATCATAATTCTATTTTAATACACAAGGCATTGTTCTTCAAAATCCAAGGGATGAGCATGGATAAAAAACGATGGCAGAGCAAAAGGGCAAATTTAAACTAGACATAATGTAGTTAGAAACCTCAGCAAAGTAACATTACAGCAAAGAGACTCTTACAACAAGACATTCATTCCGTCAAGTACAACACATTATCAAAATAAACATAATATGGCACAGCTCTCCAAAAGGAATAGCATTAACGGGGAGATTAAAGCTAAGCAGACATTGAATAGCACATACCACCCTGCTATTGGTTTGATTAGAGGAAATTAAAAAGGACATCATTTAAGAGCAAGGTCTTAAAACAGGGACATTATTAAAGTCAGAGTTTTGCAAAGCAGAGATGTATTTATTGAGGCTTGATATAGAAGTATTATTATTCAAAAGACTCAATACTCAAAAGAAACTACAGAAGCAGGGAAGAAACATGAGAAAATACCTGAGAGACATTCCTAAGGCATCAGTAATCTCTTTGACTGGGCACAAACAATAGCACAATTTGTTCTCTACGTATCCCCTCCAGGGTTTAATGACGATAGAGCTACAAGGAAACCGAAATATTGTAAAAAGGCAGACATGAGCATATACTTAGCTATTCAACACTGAGTACTAGAAATACCCAGCCTTTCTTTTGGTGTTGGGAGAGAGCTATCTTTCCATCTCACTTTCCAATTTTTTTTTTTTAATTAATAAGAAAACTACTCCATTGCCTCAATAAAGAACAATCAATTCATTTTCTACGCTAACACTTTTTTGCACCTTTTTGTAAGAAAACTAAACTCAAAGTCGTGCCATGACTGACTCTCCCCTGACTAGTTTAGAACACTAGACCTACAAAAAAATTTAACATTAACAATCCCCTGCCTTCAGCCCCAATATCGCCTGATGTGGAGTCAGAATAGTGACTTATTGGTGGCAAGAGAAGTGGCAGAAATGCAACCAAGTTGGGTGTTTGTAGAAATGAGTGCAGGAGCTCCCTTTGGGCACAGGTAGACATTAGATCTGCTTACCTGTACTGTCAAATCTCACCAGTTTTGAGGCTTTTCTCTTACCTGCATCAGAGCAAAAAGGAACCTGGGTCTGCTGACTTCAGTAGGCCTTCTCCTTTCAGGGGTATAAACTACTCTGAGATGTAGAGTACCCCAATCTAATGGTGGTTCACTACCCAAGGAACAGGTCTTTCTTCTCTTTCTATCCTCCTCATTCCTGTCCCAACAATACATTCCAACTACTACTCCTGCACTAGACTTGGTGATTCTGGGTTGTACATCAAGATCAACGGAATTCTAATCCACAAAGAAACCAACCAAACAGAAAAACCCAGGAAAACCCCCCTCAACTTACATTGCCCTCTCCGCCGCCCCCAAGAAAACCCCTCCACCCCTATTCTTCCTTTAGATTAATATACTGACCAACTCCACAGAAACACAAGTGTTTTGCCCCAGAAGAGACTGGACAGCAGCACCAGGCCAGCAGAGAGGGCAGGAGAGCAGCAGTTACACCAAGCACTGCATGAAGCTGATACACGATACTGTTGGAGTCCAGGGCATCCCTTTGGATGACCTGGGACCTCAGAAAGGGAGTTCGGACCCTGGACAGGGGGGTGTGGAGCTGTTCCAGGGAGGTTGGAGACCTTGGCACAGAGCCCAGAAAAACACCGAGTTTGATTTTAGTCCATGGGAGAAGCTTCCAACACTGAGAGAAGAATTAGAAACCTCAAAAGTGTGAAAGTAGTAGTTTAGTACAGCATGGAGTGAGAAATTTTGTAGTTTAGGAATTCTTAGAATAGAGGTGAATGGGGGACAAGATGGAGGATTTGGGGTGTTGCCCTAGGTTCTTCTCCTTCTTCATGGTCCTCCATCTTCTGGGGTGGTGATCACACAAAGTAGTTTTAGGCTATTGGATTAGGGTAGAGATGACCCTTGTAGTATATATATCACACATTGGTACAAAATAGTAAATAGTGGGCACGTAATTATCTGTATAAGAACCAAGTAACGCCCCATCAGTGGGCAGTCGCGTCGTGTCCCAGCCTGTGTCCGGACCTCGGCTGGGTGCGGAGCAAATCGTGAGATACCAAATAATAAACATCACACGAGAACTGAAAACAAGACCTTGAAGGACTCCGCTTCTTTCTGCGACACGGCTCAGGGCTTTTAGAGGGTTGGGGACTTTCAACATCCTTGAATCTCGGCAAGGAAAAGGAGAGACAAACCCGAGAGATACCACTTAAAGAGGCCATACAAGTCTTCTCCCCTCTCTTCCACTAGGATAACATCATGGAACCACAGCCTGGCCTCTTCAGCTTGCATTAAAACACACACACACACACATACTACAACAAAATAAGCAACTCACTTGGTCAAATACATCAATATTTTTAAAACAAAACAGAAAAGCTGGGACACCACAGCCTGATGTTCTCTCCTCTCTCCCAGAGGTGTTTTAATTACCGTTATTCGATTAATTCCCTTCCAGGCTGGAAAAAAAACAAGCTGAAAACTGTGGTTTTAAATTTAATTTTCAAAGCAAAGAAAATCTGTTTTCCAAACCCACTGTCTATTCAGGCAGAGAAATCTAGCAAATAAATCAAGGCTATTCCATGTGTAATACCCATCATTTTACAGAAGCTCCTATTCACCTGTGTTTCAGGAACAGAGATTGCTTTAAAATATTACATTACTGTAGTAACTCATGGTTTGGACCTGTCATCTTGATGTCTCTCTAATTTGGGAGTCCAAAAACCCATTCCAGATATTACTCAATCCAAACCAACTGTTTTGTAAGAAAAATCTCACAAGCCTTAAAGCTAGATATTCCTACTGATTTGAAACACCTTTTCAGAATCGTATGTGGACTAGGAAATTTCTTTCCCTTTAAAAACAGATAGTTATACTTAACTATAGAGGAAGTTTTCCGGTCTCTATAACCCTGTATTAAGTCACTCAATAACATTCAGCCACTTTTTGTCCTCTGGTTGTTTTGATCATCTAAATCCTTGTCATACCAGCCCTGTCCTATGGGACATTTCTTATAGAGATCAGTGGATTTACTATATAATCATATCCAGCTCGGCTGTTCTCTATCTGTCTGCAACTACTGCTAGTAGAGGCAGAAGGTAAGTAATTGTGTTGCTGTACTCATTGCTGCTGTAGGAACAAGAAAGCAAGAAAATAAGAAAAAGAGAGATAAAGCAGACACTAAAGAAATTACTACTGAAATCAAGGGATCCTAAATTTGATTTGCATTAGTACCTAATCAGTAAAGGTGGGAAGCTGCAAAAGTGCCTGCTTTCTGCTCCATTCTAGTCTGATCATGACCAGAAAAACAGTTTGACTATTTCATGACCAGAAAAACAGTTTGACTATTCAGATAATGCTCTCTACTTTACGTAGCTTGCATATCACTAATCACACATAGCTCAAAACATGGGGAACCTGACATCTGAGCATTCAATAACACGATATGTCATGAACATTATAGCCTATAATATCATTTCTATGTCCTTAACTGAATTATCATAGTTCATAGTTATGAACTATTAATTATCTTCAGCTTTGTCTGAATACTCTTATCTCACTCTCAATATCTTTCCTGTCTCACTTTTACAGTCCAAGCAGACCAAACCTGGACCACTCCAAACCAAACTTAACAATTCTGCAAAATTATGCACCAATTCTGCACGTCCTCAAATCCTACCACCTTGATACATTAAAACATTCTTTTTTTTTTCTGATTGAACATAATATGAATCCAGTCTTCAAGAAATCACAAGTTATTGTATTTCCCTTCCTGTTACACATCTCCTGTAGCCATTGTAGTCTCTTATTTTCCTTTTGGAATCATGTAATTAAATAATGTGAATATGATTACTTGACTTACTTTACAGGAACAGGTCATCACTAATAGTTTGATGTGATTATGAAGCCCTGTATCTTCAAAGGGACAAAACAATAAAAAAATCCAATATACAAAGTCAATTATTTCCTATAATCTCTCCATTTACTTAAGGACATTACACAAAGCACATTAAAAGTAAACCACATCTATTAACATACCACACAATATTATTAAAAGACTAAATGGATTGAAAATGCACATTGTTAACATTACACTCACATGCAGGTCCCTTCAACTGACTATACAATATGAATAGCTGAATGAGAACCACATTGAGCATTACATATATCATTTCAATTTTTTGAATTCTTGACCTTCAGAGAATTATAAAACCTGTACTTTCATTTCATGGCAACATAATTCTAGAATCTTGTACTGTCATAATTCTAAAAATACTTGTATAAACAGTTTTAAACTGCATTTTTATTTTAAGGTAGAGTATTACGTGACAATATCAAGCCAGGCATTGCAGATCTACTGTACTACTTTAAAAAGAAATAATATTTTAAATGTTTTCTGAAGAGAGCTTTTATAATGAATTGTAAATTTGCATTATTTTAACATCCCATTTTAAACATTAAGTACACCAATCATTTTTAACATATGTTCTCCTCTTCAGAAATGCCCTCTCCCAAAGAAAAAGAGTTAATAATTTCCACAACTTTTACCACAATATTCCAAATTTTTGTTAAATAAAAATTTTAACGTTCTGAATTTATGATGCAGCATTTCAATGTAACAATTCCTAGGTTTCAATTAACATTTGCTACTCTATTACAACTTGTGGTTCTTCCATTAACTAAAACTAAAAGTGGGAAAAGCCTGTCTTCTAACCTGGTTTTTCTATAACTATATGCATGTCCCAGAAAAACTTTCACCTCTTCTAAAACCACTCTCATTTTTATGGAAACCAAATTACTAGGAAGTCATTGACCTCACAGTAAAATGGTGGGAGTTATTCTGCATTTCCTTGCACAATTTCAAAATTTGTTAATATTGCTGGTCAACATAAAAACTCTTCCTGTTCCTTAACCATTTTTTTCCACAGCAATATCCAAAGCATTTTCACTTTCTTTTCCTTTTTGTGGGTAATTCAGGATGCAATTTCCAAAGTTCTATGTCAGTCCTAAGAGTCTTAGTCGCCTTCGAGTCTGTTCCCAGCCAATCACCAAGACAACAGGTCATGATAATGAATGAGAGATCTGACCCAGAGTCAATTCACTCAGTCACCAATTTATATTGGAATGACAAGTTAGGTATATTCCTGGAATTCCCCATCAGTACACATAATCTTAATAAGCTTTGTCACCTGTCGTATCTCAACCCTTTTCCTAGGCCTTTCCTCACTCAAGTTTACAAGAGCTGAGATCATCAGTGGGTTTAGCTCACCTGGTTCCATCTCCCCCTTGGAAAGACTGACACTCCCTGCACAGCAGATGTTACAGAGTCCTATTCCACAAAAGGTCTGGTTTAATTTTTTTTTTTTTTTAGTTGATCCCTCACTCAGGAATAAAATGTGAACATGACTTGCCATCTTTGATCAGAGCAATTTCTTTCTTAGTTTTCCAGTAAATGTTTGGGATCTAAGCAAATGAGGAGACAGTGGGATTCCAGTCTCTTTTTCTTGTGGCAGTTCTCAACCTTGAAGTCTCTCAATTCTACAGTGTGGTTGTAGTCATGGTGGTTCCTTAAGACAGCTGACCATAATTCTCCAAACTGTTCTGGCATTGTGGACAGTAAGTTCAGACTCTTCCAGATTTTGCTGCCTTGAGGAGATGGCCTTGTGCTCAGTGTGCTGCTTTGCCAAATACTGTCAAGGTAGTTGAGGAAAGCTGAAAAGTCAAGCCGCCATCAGGGGCCAAGTGAAGTGGTGCAAGCACAGCCTGAGTGGATAAGGGATCATTTGAACTTTCTGCCAGCAATTCTCCTGAGATATTAAACAGTCCAAACTGGTCTTCCTCCTTTTTGCCATAGGCTTCTTCAAAGATTAACACAATGTTTGCCAAGCTGCTTCAGTTAGCAATGGACAAAGACAATAATCTACGTTTTCTCCTTTCAATAGATTCCCACAGAAATCTGCTTGAGCTCAGGGCTCGCTTCTTATGCAAATTTGGACAGGAAATACTGTAGTCTGATCTTGTCTTTAGTTAAATGGGCCTGGTTTTCTGAAACTGTTGCTTGCTGCTGCTAGCTTCAGAAAATGCAAATAGCTATAGCTGTGATACAGACCAATCCCTTACTCAAATTCCTTTTTTTCTCATCCTTCAGCTAAAACTTCCTGAAATTTGTCCACTGACAACAGATTAGATCCTCAAAAAAACCTATCAGTAGGTCCTGCAATATAACAGACAGGCTGTCCAATGCTTCTGTAATTATTTCTCCTTTCCTAGTGTCCTAGAAACAATGGGAAATATAAAATATGAGCTTTGAGGGTTGCTTGTTTGTTGAGGGTTTTTTCCCTAATTTTTTTAAAAATACTGCATTTCTGAACTTTTTCTCCCATTCTGTAATGAGTTACTCTCACCTTAGACAGTACAAGGACAAGGATACTAACCTTGCTACAAGAAGACATCAAGGATTAATAGGTATTTATCTCAGTATAAAATTTTTTCCTTCAATTCCCCAAAACAGAAAAAACTAACTACCCTTTGATGTTCTCTGTGAATTGAGGTGTGTTCTATAACTCTCATTTTTTACAATATTCTTCTAATTAAGTGGAAGCTAAATGATAAATTCCTATTTTCATTGTCAGGAAAGTAAATACAGTCCAATCAATAAGGTTGTGCTACAGCAAACTAACTTCAAACAATGCCTGTACATAAAACATCAAGGCTAGCCAGACACTGAAGTAAAAACCTCTAAACATAAATTTTGCCTGGAGTAAAAGAAATACTGCTGGTTTAGCTTTATCTTTTTAATATGTACTGAATTTCAAATAAGTCTATGACACAACCAAAAAAAATTCACACACAAGAGCATCATGAAGAAAAAAAGCTCTTAACACATAAAAACTAGAAAAAATAATAGCTAGAGCAAAGGCTAACAGTCCAAAGGACATTTTATACAAGACACACAACTAATATCTTTCCTTTATAAGCTCCAAAAATCCCATCACAAGTAGTTCTTATATAACTGGAAAGGAAAACAAATTAGTCTTATTTGCACATTGTTTATGTCCCTAAACATTAAATCACCTTTAACAGGTTGTGGGAATATGATAATTGATGACTGACACAGACAAAATTTTATCTTTAGATCTGAGATAGGAAACAGCAATTATTTTTGTATTACACAAATAACATGAGGGTGATTTGAAGGTCAGATAATTTGAAACCATGACTTCTTACTTCGATACATTAAATCCTCATATACTTCTTTGAACATCATTTGAGCAACCCAGTGGATTAGGCAGTATTATCGTGTATCTGCTATGCAAGTGGGCTCCACAGCTCCTGACAAGGAAAAGGAGCCTCCCAAATTTAGAGGTTGTTACTATAATGGACCACTTCATCCTCCCCCACCAAGCCATGCTGTACCAGCAAGGAGGAAAAAAAGCCTCCCAACAGAAGAAGGACTAAACACAATATGCACCACAAACTGTGGCCCTGACAGCATAAATTGTGAATATTCCTCAACAAAACTAAGCTTGAGGGTGAATAAGGCCACACTGCTGAAGCAAAAAGATCAAAGCCTAAACCAATTACAGCCTAGTTTCACAGTATGTCTTTGAAATGTAACAGTGATATAGCTTATTTAACACATTATATTGATTTTTGCTAATATTCGTTTGCATTGCCATTGTGAATTTGGTTATCAAATCTTTACACAGAGCCGTTCTGCACATGCAATAAAATCCGAAATTGTGAATAAAAGTATTTTAAAGAACAGATGGAAAACTACTTCTAAATTTAGATATATATTCAGCTATATTTGGCCACCTACTTAAACAATATCTGTATCTGAGGCAACAGTGTATAAGCAAAACAGACTAAAGATAATGCTTTATTATAATCTTCTTGTGATGTCAAGGACAAAATTATCCTCAGATTCAAATCTACATAATTAGTCAGGTTTTTTAAATTTACCTTCAGAATAATTCTATACCTCAGTAGTTTTACTTTTATTTTATACTTTCAGGGCTATAAAGACAATCTAGGAGCAATGAATTGTACTTAATGTGAAATAAAATAATATATCATATATTTCAGTTACGCAGGATTATCCTATGAGAGTTCCCTTACATTTTTTGAAAATCATATGCAGTGCTTTAATGTTCTGTAACATAAAATAATACATTAACTGTTTTCAGCAGAATTGCTAAATGCTTTATTCATATTTGCAACTTAGTGGTTTTTTTTCTTTCCAAAATGAATCAAGTTTTCAAAAGAATATTAAACAAAGAAGCATTATCCTCTCTCTGATCTTTGTTCTGATCATGAAGATTTTAAACAACATTAGTCTCACACATAGCAAATTACTGCTTGTTAACTACTGTTGCCAACTGTTAGGGTATGTCTGCCTCACTATATCAGTTTGACCCAGCTTCTAGTGCTTAATGGTCCTCCAGGCTAAAAGCGAAAGCTGATCCATCAGGCTTACATTAGCATAGAATAACACTCAATGCTTATTGATGTGCATGCAGTGTAACTACCACCCCCGGCACCTAGCTCAGTCCATTATTTTCATTTTATCTCAAGTCATTTGTATGGTTGTCTGCCCCAGTTAAAGCTATGGCAAGACTGGTACTTAAATGAATTTGTGAGAAAGGAGACAAATGCCCCCTGAACTTCAAGCACTTTCCTATCATGACTTGCTAACATAAAATACACTGGTACTGTTAGGTCCACTTAGCGAGTATATCTGGAATGGCCTTAAGTAGGTAAGAAAAATCACTTAGGACTCTATCAGCTAAAAGGACTGCTGATTAAATGCTGGGGGTGGTGGAGTGTAGGCTGTGACTGTTTGGGGTGTTATTTTTTCAGTGTGATGTTTTTTAAAGTGCTGTTTTGATTCTGCTCATAAACCAGGAAACTTCAGCATCTTAACATTCAAAACATTCTGTTTTGAGTATCTGGCTTTAACTGAACACTCTTCATTAAGACTAAAAATACTGTGAAATCACCACACTGTAACAGAAAAAAAAAAAACCCACTGAAAAACAAAAGCACACATGGTATAATCACCTTAATAAAAAAATCTCTGAAAACAAAACAAGCTATCACAAGCTTCAGGGCATGCCAAACTACGTGGCCACAAAACATAATTATTGCAACAAAAAGCCACGAATGTTCAACAGTCACAAAACAGTATAAAGAAAACTACAGAACAGATTCTAAAGTTTCCCTTCACACTATTTGACAAAATGTAAATTGAAAACTGCTGCAATTTTTGCATTTTCCATGGAAATTATAATTGAGCATTACAAAGCAAAAAGAGCCGTTGCAGATGTTAAGCTAAACATAGTGCTCTTGCGAGCTTGGGTTTAAACAGGCATTAATCAATCCCTATGGCTGCAAGGACAGGAAAGCACAGGAATTCAAGAGAAAAATGTTGATCAAGCAACAGTTATGTCAACCATTTTTAACATATGGTCAGTCAGTTAGACTGCCCAAGGAGTCTGACATATTTTCACTTCCACTATTAAAACCACTAATATCCCTACTTGCAGTATGAACCTAAATACATACAAAATTCTACAGTTTTAAAAAGGATCAACCAAAAAAAAAAAAAAAA
>VZDJ01007749.1:18916303-18975727 GCA_008694505.1 Cyanoderma ruficeps
AAAAAAAAAAAAAAAAGCTATGACACTAAAAACTACGAAAAAACTGTCCTCAGAACCCTAAGAACAATGCCTCAGCCCTTCTACCCTCCCATCCATTATTAATGAATGACAGAATGGTTATCCAAAAGACCGACTGAAATCTGCTTAATAGGTTGTTACTTCTTAATAAAAAGAAAGAGTGTTGATGCACTGGTAACTCAGTTGTGTCAAGAAAACAAAATTTAATGTGAGGAAACAGCAGTAGTCTTGAAAAATATAAGTACACTAAGAGGATGCGTGTGTTGAGGAGAGGACATCACCTTGCTTTTTGCAGTGCTCCTGCAGCACAGGGAATTCCCTGAAGCTGGGTGGTCTCCAATCCAATAGGACAATTCTCTTTTTACTCCAGTGAGCCTCCAGAACATGAATGTAAGCAAGAGGATTGCTAGTACTCCTGAGCAGTCAGAATAAGAATATGAGAATTATGTTTTATCCATTGAGTTCGAAACCGCATGTTTTATAAGCAGTAGTGTCTTTATGAGTTTAAGAACATTGAAGAGATGAAAGTGTGAGGAAAACCAAAACTGCTTGTTAGTTCCAATGCTTTTATAAGGGTTACCTCACTCCTCTCCTCTGGGTAAAATTAAAATATGCATATGTAGTCCAGCTGGTTAAAATAACTATTCCTCAGAAATCCGTGGTCCTTCAAGATACAGAAACTGCTTTCAAAAGAGTTTCATGGATCAGAAAAAAAAGGGAAGTAGTAACAAAATGAAGAGTAGAAAAGAACTAAACTACACCAGGCCAAATGTATGTCTGTAAATGCTGCCTAGAGTAGAGTAAATGCTCTCTCCATTGTAGCTAGAGATACAAAATATTGTGGGAATAAGGACCTCCCTGTAATAACAATATTTGGTTCAGAATCTGACACTGTTCTGAATAATTACAAACAGCCACAGGTGTTTTTATAATCTTTTTCCACAGAATGCAGACACTTTTGTTTAACAACAACACTTAGTCTATAGAAGAGCCAAATGAAGCAGTAAAGTTCCTTTGGGACAGATTAGTAGAAGTACAGCACAAGACAGTCCTCCAGCACAACTGTTTGTTAAGCTATCGATCAGTATTGGTATTTATTCTTTGGAGAAAGAAAGAGAATGAGTTATGTGCCCATCATAATAGGGATTTGTACTATGATTACAGTGGATGCTGAAAAAAAAACTACGGATAAGTTGTTGCACTAGAGTAGATATAACCTGGATATTAGGTTTTGAAGAGTAAAACCACAGACTCTACTTAGAAAGGCAGAGTTCACAAGAAAAAGGAACTAAGTTCCAAGAAGGTTTCTGTACTCTTAATAGCTTAAAAAGTACTGTAATTAATACTAATGTAATTAATTTAGGAGCCTTAGTTTCTGATCCTTCATTCACTTGTTCTTTGCTTTAGATTCTTCTCTTTGCACACCAACACTTCAGAGTAAATTGCTACTCAGCCCATTCACATCCTGAGATGGACACAACAAATGTGTTGGTGCTTGGCATGGCAAGGAGGATGGGAAAAGCTAGGCCACTCAGTCAAGGTGGTACCCATTAAGAAGCAGAGAATTCATTGGCCAAGTTCCTCTAAGGACAGGCTCCAACAGGCACGTGGAGTTACTGTGCGTTGGCTCAGATGACATGGCAGAACTGAAGTATGGTCAGAATCCTTTCAGTCATTGGTCATGAGGCACTGCTCATTTTCAGGGGCATGAAAACACCCTGCTGCCTTGTTGACCACATCATCCATTCCTCAATCCTGGTCAATCTTTCTTGGCTTTGAAAGCCAAGGCATTCTTGTTTATGTCACACTAACAAAACCTCAAGGAATTATTTATGTAGTTCAATTTAAGGACATACTTAAAAATTCTTCTACACTAGTAGACACCACATGTGACGATTACTTCTAAACCCTACATAAACTGTAACTCTCAAGACCAAAACCTCTATGGTTCTCAAGTGAAAAGGGTTCAGCAGTATGAACAGGTTTGTAGTACTATCTCCCTTCCATTGTCATTTAATCTCTGATGGAATAAAAAATAAAGAAGTAGTTCCAGTGAACCACCTACTCAGCCCTATATTGAAAGTATGTCTCTCATATTGAAAAATGAATCTCTCAGAGACAAAGTAGTTTCCATTCCCAGGCAGCCTGTTCTATACATTTCTGACTAACCACTGCATATTCACATCTTTGAATGTAAAAAAGGGGGAATATATGTTTTGCTACCCTGAGAACTTAGGACAAATTCAGGAAGTCAACTCAGCCTTCTAGTTAATTGTTCCTCTCTAAGAATTTTTTTTCAATGAGGTTGCAACTTGATTTTTAATCCTTGATCTTTCAGTTGAGGTTATCAAAAAGGATGGCAATTAGTACACACTGTAGTACTCCACATCATGTGGAAACCTAACCCATAGAGAACCACAGGAAGATGCACTGCAAAATAAGCCTTTCACTTTTTTTCAACTACTAACATGGTGATTTCATTATATTATGGAGTCAGAGAGATCTCCAAGCATTTAAATAAAAATTAGTATGAGCTCTAGTGCTTAAAATAGAGTCAAGAAAGAAAACCTATCAATTTTGTTTTGTTTTGTCATCATTACTACATAATAATTCTCTTGGGTCAGATAACCTGCATGCACAAATAAATGGCAAATTAAATCTAGCCTTTTGTGAATTTCAGAAGACTCAAAATATTTCACACCGAATTTCTATTTTTTTTAAAAAAAAGAGTAATACAAACTAGCTGGTGCTTATTGGGTATTTCACAGAAGGATAATTTTAATGACAATCCTATTAAATCATCCCCACATGCCACCTTAATTATTATATACCTCTGGAACAGACTGCCCTTTTTTCCCAAACCCTGTGGGAACTGATAAAGTAGCTCTGTAGAAATGAGCTTTCTGGCTGTGTCTAAGGCCCTTTCTCACCAAGCATTGCACAGAATTCTTTTCTAACAAACCATGTGGGGGTTTCTCTTGGAAAGCAGTGCTGGACAAATGAACAGTCTTCTGCAGGTTGTCACAGCAGAGTGAAAGCCCCATGTGATCAGCAGGCAAAATCACAATCGAAAAAACCATATCAGCTCCTCTCAAAAATAACTTAAATGAAGGACTTGTATGTTACCTTGGAAAATCATTGGGAAATCTGTATCTTGATATTACTACCTCGACCCAAACACTTCAAAATAAGAAAATACCAGACATATCCCAGTTGTCCTGAAAGAAAGGTGCACATTCAGAATGATAATTCATAAAAGCAAGTAAGTAAGGATAATAATCCATACATTAAAACATCGTTAGTTTGGTCAAGAGTACTTGGCATTCATACAAGCTATTCACACACACCAGAATACTTGCCCCTAGACAAAGCAATCAGGTATGTGAGAGAGACAGATACAGATGTCATCCTAACAAGATACTGTTACACCACATCTATAAACAAGATAATGTGAAAATGCATTTATTGTGTGTAGTCTGGGATACAGAGGCAGACCCTGGACAGAAAACAGGAAGATAGAAAATAAGGGGCATTACAAGTAGTAAATATTGTTTCAGATTAAGGACAGATACACGTAAAAAAGGGATTATTTTGGAGGGATTGGTTGTTTTGTGGAATGCATAAAGAAAGTGTTAATAAAGCATAATATAATTAGGACCGGAGATTACTGAGAACAGAGAAATGGATTTAACAGCTGAAAGTGAGATGAAGTCAGCAGAAATAAGAAGTCATTTAGAAGACCCTTTAGGTAGCAGAGAAGATTTCTATCTGCTTAATGTAATAATTCAGGAAAGGAAACAAGTTATAAAATGATTTTTAGAACTGGTTGGAACTAGAGTTATACATATCTCAAAGCTATGATTAGAATCACTGAGTCTGGGATAATATCTTTTTTCCAAAAATCCTGCAGGGAAGATGATTGTTCCTTAATTCAGTGTACTTACAGAACATGGAAGAGAAACACAGCTTCTAAAGGTGCTCTGGAAAGATGGTTAATGGGTATAGGAAGAAGCTGGAAGAAGAGAGTGAATGACAACACAAAACTAACCAAAAGGGTGGCATGGCATTCAGTCGACCAGGGCTTGAGTAAACCCCACAAGAAAGGAGGAGTGGCTGAGAATCAGAGCACAGCACTGCTGGATCCCAACAATCCAGCAGGAAGAATCATCAGGAGCACAAGAGCTAGTCCTTGCAAAAGGAGTATCCTCCTCCTTACCACAGAGGTGCTATCACCACTGCTGAGAGGCCGGCCTTGGCTGACAGTGGGTCCTAAATCTTGAAGCCGACTGGCGTTGGCTCTATCGGACACGGGGAAGCTTCCAACAGCTTCTCGCAGAAGCTGCCCTCGTAGCACCCTCACTACTAAAACCTTGCCAAACAGCCCCAATACACGCTGTTAACACAGGCTGTTTAAGAAAGCCCTGAGCAAACAACGCTTCATACATACAGAAAGAAACCAGAATCTTATTCACTTCCCAGTGCAGTAGCCAACAGAGATAAGGAAAATGATAGATGGGAGCCTGGCCTGAATTTATAGATTTCTACCACAAAATATGTGCAATTTGACAGCTACTTTCTCTGGCCCTTCTCTTAGTTTCCTACTGACTCATACTTAAGTCCCTCTTGAAGGGCTTATAGAGCTACAGTTTTCACCCACAAAAAAAATGAGTTTGTGATTATAAATTCAATTCCAGTACATTCTCCTCCTTAAGACTTCAACCTATTTTTATTAATCACTGACTTCTCACAGAGCTGCTTCTGCTCTGACAGGAGCGCAGGCTTCAGGGTTTGACAAAATGCAGCTTTAGTTCAAGCTCTTCAAAAAGTGGTTAGTAAACTGAAGCAAAAAAATGCTTGCTCCAGTAAAGTCCATGATACAAATTTCTTTAAACAAAACTGAAATCCACTCTCTATACTGAAGACGACAAAAATTATGCCACTAGCTGAATTTCATTGCCAAGCTGTCAACTTGAATTTCTTCTGTTTAAAAATAGCTGTTCATTACATTCAGTAATGGGCTGTCAAAGCATTACAGCACTGAACCTCTATCATATACAGTAGCAATTGGGCAATGTGCATTATTATGTTTAGATTACTAGCATTTTTACAAGACCTCTGGGCTAATTTTAAATGAGATGGTTGGCTTGAACAGAATCAAACCAATTTTATTTTACTTTAAAGCTACTGCAGATTTTCCATTCGTACCTGGCTAAATTAGGCCTTAATGAAAGTAAAACAAAAGATTTACTGAATGTGAACATACAGTATATTCATCCTTTCGTTTGCTTTCAAGGATATATTTACTCTAAACAACATACAAATAATAAAAATACTCTATTTGCCAAATTAAATAATATTCCCAATGGTATGAATTGGTATTGTTGCTCCTATGAATACATAATAGGTAGTTAGCAAAGAAATCATGCCTAAAGCATATCTGCAGTAATATTTTAGCAGGGTGAAATAATTAGACATGTTTTTAAACTAACAAATGCATAACCTGTCTTAATAGCTCATGATCTAATTTAGCATATCATAAAAAAAAAACCAAACCCAACAAAAAAACCTATAAAAAGGTATCTAGAAAGCACAGTTGAAACATCCTTACACAGCAGGATGTCATAAACATAAAGGCATGCCAGAATGGCTCACAGCTATGAAAAAAAAAACAGAGACTAAAACAAGATCTGATGACTTGCAAATATAAATAATGAATTCTAGGCCAGATTATAGACTTCTTTATCTTCATTAAAAAACCCAGCAGAATAAAGGAAAAACAGACAAACAAACAAAAAAAATCACACAGTGTATAAAGCTCTATTCCTTCCTTGTTTTGTTGGAAAACAAATTATTTTTCTACATTCAGAAGACAAGAACCCCACTCATGCAACAGTGGTTATGTAGCAACACTGGGCTACATGGTTCCTCAGTTTCCAGCAAAATATTTTCCAGAGTTTGTAGTTCAGCTTCAAAACATTTGCCATGTTAAGAAATTTGTCAGACCGGGTTTCAGCATCAAAGAAAAAAAAATTAATCTTAATTATTACCATATTTAGTATCTTCATCTATTACATAGTAGGATTGAGTGCACCCTCAGCAAATTTGCAGACAACACCAAGCTGAGTGGTGCAGTTGATGTACCTGAAGAACAGGATGCCATCCAGGGGGGCCTGGACAAGCACAAGGAGTACACCTTTGGGAATTTGTGAGATTGAACAAAACCAAGTCAAGGTGCTGCACCTGGGTCAGGGCAACCACGATATCAACACAGGCTGGGGGGTGGAGGGATTCAGAGCCATGCCAAGAGGGACTTGGGGGTGCTGGTGGAGGAGAGGCTGGACAAGGCCCAGCCATGGGCACTCACAGCCCAGAAAGCCAAACGTGTCCTGGGCTGCATCCAAAGCAGCGTGGGCAGCAGGGCCAGGGAGGGGATTCTGCCCCTCTGCTCTGCTCTGCTGAGACCCCACCTGGAACCCTGCATCCAGCTCTGGGGACCCAGGAAAATAAGGACATGGAGTAAGCCCAGAGGAGTACCACAAAAAAGATCAGAGGGATGGAGCACCTGTCCTATGAGGAAAGGTCAAGAGTTGTGGCTGTTCAGCCTGGAAAGGAGAAGGCTCTGGGAAGACCTTATACAGGCTGCCCAGACAGGTGGTAGATGCCCAGTCCCTGGAAACATTCATCATCAGGTTGGACGGGGTTCTGACCAACCTGATCTAGTTGAAGATGTCCCTGCTTATTGCAGGAGCGTTGGACTAGATGGCATCTCACCCAAATTATTCTATGTTTCTATATAAATAGTCTGCTAATAAAAGACTTTGGAGATTTTCCAGCACTAAGACTATCAAAAACAAGCAAAAGCTGTGCAGATGGACTATAAGCATTCATACAAAAAGCTTATGCAAAAACAATGTAACCCTTTGAATAAAACTAGTAACAGAATTCAACTGCAGTGAGTGTCACAGGTACAAACACCAGTACATCCACAATCCTCTCCATTGTGCCAATATCAGCAAAGAATGTTTGCAACACTAAGTGTGATAAATTGACTTTTGGACAGTAATAATTCCTGATTTCCATATTATTTTTTTCTTTAAATTGACATAAATTTATAATAGATATAAATGTCATTTTTATAGGTGGCTTAAATATGATGGTTTATTAGTTTCCACACAGTCTTTGGCCATGTTTTTTGGTGCCAGGCCTCCAAATAAAGCCAAAACTGAAGCCAGCTGTTTCTCACTAGTCAAGTATGTGCTGTCTGAAAGTTGTATAATGTTTGTCAAGTATTTCTTCTGGAAAAACAAATTTCTAACAACTGAAGGGGACGTCATCATTCATCCCAGCTTACTTGATAACTATCACATGGTTACAGGGCTATCTAAAATATACATTGAATTGATTATATCTTCATAAAACTACTTGCAATGTTCTCAGTAAAAAGAACTAATGTGCACGGCAGACTGTGGTAGTCTTTTTATGACAAAATTATGCCAATTCCATTAAATACACTTTATAATCAGTCTGGAATCCACCATGATATTGAGGATATAAAACTACAACTCTCATCTGGCCTAACATAAGGATGCAATGAGAGCAAATATATCTGTACTGTGTGATATATCATTTTGTGAGAATCCTAGAGTATCTAGTGTCAAACACGCGTTAACAGCTTCAGAGTAAAACATGACACAATATATTACACCACCTCCAAAGAGGCAGCTGTGATCTACTGTGTCAAAAACTATTCAAGTAGGCTGTCAGGGTGTACAAGGCCTCTGATCTTTGATACATCTGAATGTATTATCAAAGCTCCTCATCTATGAAGATGGAAATTATCTTCAACGACAGAAAATGTAGACTATGTTGCTAAATCACTATGCTGAAGAAACAAGAAAGGAAGACAGGAATATCTAAAAATTTAGTAGAGAAAGTTGTGAGAATTAAAAAGAAAGGATATATACATTTTGGAAAAAGCAGTACACAGGAAAACAAACAATGAAGTTGACATATAGTCAAGGCATCCTCAAACACAAAAAAACTACTTTTCTCCTAAGTAATCTGTAGTTTAGGAAGGTAAGTGATGTCTAATGCTGTCATACTGTACAGTATAACCATTCTTGAGTGACTGATAAGGAAAAGGATTTCTGATGGATTAGCTAGGTATGCTGTGCCTTGGTAGAATGAAAAGATAAAATGAAAGATTATATAATGTGGGACATAGCACTGGGTGACAAGATTTACTAGGAACAAGGTAACACAGAAAAGCACTTAGATTTTTAGAGCACAGAATAAAATTGTTTATGAATTATTTCCAGTTGTGCCTTTAGCATTTAAAAGAATTCTTTTTATGATTGTATCTTAATTTGGTCTTTGTCTTTTAGCAAATGCTGTCTTTAAATTATATTAATATTTTTGCACAGAAGAGTGTAATAAAATAAAAACTAAACATTTATCTAAATTCTAATATCAGTCATTACATTAAGACAAAAAATTTTAATACCTCCTCCTATTTTCCAATACACCCTGGAGATAGATACCTCCCAGGCTCTGAGATGTTATCCATTTACTTTCTGTAATATTTTCTGTGATTGCATGTAGCTCCTTCCAAAATGGCAGCACATGTTAGCGAGGGAATTCTATTCACTTTTGAAAATACTGTGGACACATCTGTTCCCACAGTGCACTCTCTGAAATAACTGAGAAGCCTTTGGAAACTAACATCAAGATGTTTCAAATGACAATCAGTAAAAATAAACCAACATCAAATTTGGAATGAAAAGAACACAAGTGAGAAACAAGACCCATCTTTAAAATGCACACAGAAGTTTTAAACTGTTCTAAATATTGGCAACTGAGAAAAGAAATAGAAAAAATACATAAATGGAAAGAGAAGAAAAGAGGAGGGAAGAGTCAAGGTAAGAGACATATTGTAATGAAAGATTTGAGTTTCCCAAGTACAGTAAATATAAGAATAATTAATATTCATGCCGTGTCCTACCACACGACTCTACTTCCCCCATTTCTGACTACAGCTCTATCCATCTTCTTTTTTTGGCTCAAGTCACTATGCTTATTCTATTAAAGCTCCTTTGCTTCTTTATCAATCACCCCTTTCCAGTATTTTCCTTACTATAGGAACAGCATTTACTACCATGCCAATATCTTTCATTTGCTTACAATGAAAGGAGGTTTTTCTTTATTTTCACCCTTCAATTGCTCCATAGACTTTTATACCATAGATCATATGTCTCTCTTCTTGGTTCATAACCTCCTCAAAAAATGCTCTACCCCACAGCGAAGTATTGTTCATTTCTCATGACATTACCAGGTTCTTTTTCAGAGATTTCCATAGAATCTTTCACATTCTTCTCGTCAATATTCATCATTGAAAACAGCGTGGCCAGCAGGTCAAGGAAGGTGATTCTGCCCCTTGGCTCTTCTCTGCTCTGGTGAGACCCCTCCTGCAGTGCTGCATCCAGCTCTGGGGCCCCCAGAACATAAAGGACATCAAGCTCTTGGAGTGAGCCCAGAGGAGGCCTCCAAGATGATTAGAGGGATAGAGCACCTATCAGGATTGGGCAGCCTGGGAAAGAGAAGGCTTCAGGGCAACCTAGTTGTGGCCTTCCAGGAACTCAGAGGAAAGATGGGGCAAGTCTATTTACAAGAGCACATAGTGACAGGACAAGGGGGAATGGATTCAGCTGAAGAAGAGCAAGTTTAGATAAGATATTGGGAAAAAATTCTTTTCTGTGGGGGTGGTGAGGCAATGGAACAGATTGCCCAGGGAAGTTGTGGATGCCCCATTCCTGAAAGTATTCCAGGCTAGGCTGGACGGGGAATTGAGCAACCTGGTCTAGTTATGTCATCATCACATCACACAGAAAAGTCATATCCACACAGATGTTGGTTTTGTTTCACAACAAAAGATGGTAGTAGTACAAAACCAAAAGTTCAAATGGCATATAATATATAACTACATACAGAAAAACATTCCCATTTTACTTAGTTGAAAAGTTAAGAATAAGGAAAAGATTGTTAGCTATAATTCTCCTTGTTTTGCCATTACCATTACATTAAAACATTCCTAATATAGTGAGACTGATGCATAATCATCAATATTTTAACAAGTTTTCAAAACACCAGATAACTATCATAATAGCCAAAATCTGTAATTTGTCTTTTGAGTTATTGAAGCAGTTGTGCTCTGGCTGTGCTCAGAAACAGATTTATTCAAATGTCACTCTAAAAAAAAACCAAAAGAAATTTGATTTGATTACTTAATTTTTATAATTGAATATTGATATCCCCCAACAAAGCAGCTGCAGGAGTACAGCGAGAGGATAAAGAGTATAATGAAGCAAAATCATGTGATGAGGACATCCTATTACAGTTATGTGAGATTTCCACATTGTTTATCTGCATTTCAATTACAATATTGCTTCCTTTAATACACAGAGCAAGGTTATAAACCAATTCCATATTTGATCCTAACTCTGTTTTCTCTTAATCCAACAAGGAGAACAGTCAAGAATATTCAAGGTCTATGTTAACTAAATATAATCTACTTAAAAGGTTCTGTGACTTGTTGAACTAAACCTGAATTCTGTAAATCTAGAGTTCCATTCAATAGCATGGAGTTCTATACAGGTATATAGCTGCATAAAATTGGGAATACATTTGCATACAGATATTTTAATAAATGCCAAGTACATCAGTTTTCCAAAGTTTAACTCACGTGTACCAGACTATAAACCAGTCCTACTGCTTGTTCTAACTCACACTGGTAGGAATGTCTGTGGTCGCTTCCTCTCTGGATAAAGGGAGGGCTTTGAGGAAAACAAAGGTTGTATGGGAAGGTCATAGCAAGCCATTTCCTTCACTCCAATCATACAAAACCATACTATTTACATCCAATGCTGGAAACAAGCTTTTTTCTGTCTTAAAACAAATTATGATGAATACCCAATTGTCACTTGTTTGCTGGATGAAGAAGATTCCCATATGTTTACACATTACAGAAGATAAATTGTTTGTTTCAAAAAATAATAACATTCTGTTCAGTCCACATTCTCAAGGAATGCACATATTTGTACATACTACCCAGTTCACAGGCACACATGTATGTATAAATATACACACCATTACTTAGAATTAAATCATTATACTTAAACTCTCCTAAAAGATGACATTAAAAATTATTTTATATGAGCATCATCATTATTAGATTTTAAGTGCTAAGGCAAAAAGCATGTTAACTCTTTTTTTTTTTTTTTACTTTATAAGAATCACTGAACCCATGTCCATGCTCATAGACAAAGATGAATAGACCCTCTGCTGAATTTTATCTAAAAATTAACAGTTGTTTTTAAACTACTTCATTAGTATTAATATTAAAGAAAACACTCTCAGCAAAGCCTTAACAATCATAAAACAAAATAGCTTTTCCTCTCCCCTCCAAAAAAAGGGAATTAGTGCTACTGTAGCTCTTAATTGATTGTAAATTTAAAAGGACCTCTGCATGGTGCTTCTTTGCACTCATAGTAGACAAAGAATGAACAAACATTTATTCAAAACAAAAGAAAACGTTGCACATGAGAAGCAATGTACCACTAGCAGGGAAGGGATATATGATTGACATGTCCACTATTTAATTTCTTAAATAATGTTACAGCAATTTTTCAGCTTGTGATTTTTCACAGGTCAAATAAAATCATTATTTACTAATTAACTAATATTTTAAGAGGGAATAGAGTTATTGAGAAAAAATAAATAAAAGCTAAGCAATAAAAAGTTATAATTAGGATACTTTTGATCACCAAAAATATCAGTTTCCTCTCTCTTCTCTCTTTAACGTTTCTAGTTTGTTGATGAACGAACCGTGTTTGGCATAATTAACACTAAGATCTTCAGAACTCAATGACTGAGAATAATCACTTCTCTCCTTTCTTTCCTGAGTATGCTGAAGCCCAACCTAAAGATTTAGAGCTGACTGGACAAATATAAAGGATGTCAGAAACAGTGACCGCTGACATGCCATTCAAGGCACATGGAAAAGAATTCAGGCTTGAATGCCTCTAAACTGCCCATTGGTAAGATCAGCTATCACTGAGACACAGTGTAAGTCAGCACAATTCACTGAGCCTGCTATGACCTTAAAATCATTGCTCCTGGGGCATGTTCATCCACCAATTAGTTTATACGCTCACTGGAAATCCATTGCTCAGTAAATGCACTGGTCTCTCATTCCACGGTGTTGATGAAGTGTGTGTGATGGCTTTCTCTTCACAACTTGACCCCTAAAGCTGACCCATCTGGAACTGAAGTATTCATGCCACTTGAGCACATCCTTGGTTACAACAGAGTCTGATATTTTCTTTAAAAACACCATTACTCACATTTTTTTCCTCTTAGTTAAAAATCTTTTACAACCAATAAAATACAACGTTTTAGCGGTAAGAAATTTAGTACACAGTATGCTGAAGTACATCTGTAAAAGGGAAAATAAGTTGTGTAAAACCTGATTTCTACTAAAACTGCAAAAGAAAACTGCAAATATTGTTCTGTTCGGGAACAGCTTTTAAACCCAAGTATTAATTCAACTGCAGTATATGTCTTGCTATGAATGCCATGCAAATTAAAAAAAAAAAATAACCAACACCATAAAAACACCAAACCCAAACAAACAACAAAACAACCCACATGCACAGAATGACCCACATGCACAGAATGGTTATAATTATCATCAAAGCATGATAAGAGATATTTCTCTTAGGCATTTAAATATTACATTATTTAAATATTGCATCATTAAAAGCACAGTGTCCATTGCATGTTTCTCTCTTTTCTTGTATTCTTACCTTACCCTAGGTCTCTAAGAGTATTATGTCCCCATTGTCACCAAATTTCAGACTAAAAATTAACAAAAAAGAAGAAGAAGGCAAAAGATAAAAAAATAAAAGTAAATTCCTCCACTAGGCTTCTTCTGCAGCTTGGGTTTAATTTTCCTAACAGGTATTATCAGTGCTTATTGCTAGTAAGAATAACACCTAACAGAACACAGTAAAAAACAAATCTACTGTGTTACTCACTCTGGCTCTTTTGGATGTTTATCAGTCAAGGAAAAAAAATACTATGAATGTATTTTGTTGAAAAATTATTGCACTGATTTATTTAGGATTAAAAGAAGGTACATTTTTCAGATTTTGCTGAAATTCTGAGATTATTCTGCCTTCTCCTTTTCTGTGAGAGCAGGCATTTAGTGTGTGGAGATAGGAATTTCGCTTCTCTTCTTTTCCACATCCCCTTGCTTCTTTTAGTGAGGAAATAGAAAAAGCAAACCAAATACTGAATTTACAAATGTTACCCAAAACCAAACAAGCAAAAAAACCACAAAGTTGTTTGCTAACTTTTTTTTCTGGAAAATGAAAACAATTAGCAGCAAGACTTGTTTAACAACCTGAACATAATTTTTCTTGCTCTTCTAAATTAGAGTGTAAGTTCAGCCACAAGAGGAACCTCTACTGTTGTCATGCAAAGTAATGTGAGACCTAGTAAAAATCCTAGCTCAGCTTTAAAACTATATGAATAATAATGAAAAAATACTAATTATAGATATATATAGTATAGTGGAATTTTAAGCTACATTTCAAATGCTAAGTGTAAATAGAAACAGGTACAATAGAAAAACTTTGTGATCTAGTTTTTATTTAAATACCTGATAAAATATAAAATTATTAATGGTTAAAGTGGGCCTATGAAAAAACAAAAAGGTAAAACAGTCTGTAAATCAGAAACAAAGTAATAAAAGGTCCAAAGGGAAAATGCAGAACTAGAAAACTTCAAATTAGAAATAAGATGCTTATTTTAATTAGATAACTGAAAGATTTGCATGACAGGGAAATTCATTATCCATCTCTTTGAGTCTTTGAATAAAAATAATGCATCTTTCTAAAAGCCATATGCCATTTCATCAAGAAGTTATGTAATTCATAAAGATGCTATTAAAGGCTCAAACTCTCAATCAAATTCCTGTACCACCGCCAGTTACCTGTCATCATCTGAGTCACTGTACCTTAGCCTCTGACAAAGCAAAATTTCTCTGATAATATATCATGGGTTATCCTAGGTTTGAAACTTCAGTCACATTATCTGACTTGGAAAGCGAGAACAGCTGATCATGATGGTCTTCAACACTCTGGGTGAAGTTTTGATTCTATGCAGGCAAGAGAAAGGCTCTTGTGATTGTATGAGATATTGTACAACTGAAAACTTAGTCCTTCACTTGCTACCAATGATACACTAGGTAAAGTTTTATGACCCTCTTATAGTCGCTTCCTAGGAATAAGGTAAAGGATGGAGTATGGAGGAGGTAAAGGATGTTTGCTTTGTCTTGCATCTCTTCTGGATACTTTCAATAATAAACAGTAATATATTTTAAAGAAGCAAAATCATATTTTTAAATACAATTTTTTTATAATTGTGTCTTTTTCAGTATAAAACTTCACTTATGTTTGTCCATAAAAGGGAGTGGTTGGAATCATCTCAAGCACTTTTCGAACTATAAATTAGGATTATTAATTACACCAAAGTCACTGCAATAGATTTCATAGTTATTCATGAAACTTTTTCATTGGTTTTGTGCCACTTGACCACAATAGACAGGAAGGGTAAGACCTGATCTTCAGGAGAAGACAGTACAAGTAATACCCAGAATACTGCCATATACCACAAAATAACTGTTGTGAACTGACAGAAATCACAGTGGTGTGATTCAATGGGCTGAAATAATAACACACCACCATCAAAGCCAGAAGGTCCTTGCTTCCCTTCGTCCCCTACCCTTCCCCTGCCCACAAGGTCCTGTAAGACACTCACTCCGCTCATACAAGCTGGTACTTGCTGGACACCTCCTTCAGTTCATTTACTGGATTTGCACAAAACTGTAGTATTTTCTACTGCATTAGTAAATTGCATCAACTCATTAAAGAACATCTTCCAGCACACGAGTTGCTGTGTAGCTGAAAATACGAAAAGGACTGAGGAGGAAGATGCTCAGTAGAAAAGATAAGCACCGTGAAACCCTTCTGCCAACAGTAACTTGTCAAATATTCAGTTGTTCAGAAATGTATAAGCCTGAAAACGTGGCCTAGCTTATTTATTTCTTTCACAAAGAAATAGCCACTAACATCATGGTAGCCACTAACAGATTATGGATTCAAGAACATTCTGAGAGGAAGAAAACTGCTGATCCACAAAGAAAAAGTAACCAAAACACTGTGGACAAGTAAGCTACATAAGCATGAAGTATACTGCTGCAATCAAATAGTTCATAGCTCACTGACAGAAAATGTTGTGCATAGATTAACTAAATGAAAAACCTGAATGCTGAGCTACAGTTCATCGGCTTTTTTAAAACACAAGTAGCAAACTTTTTACAGATTTATCATTTAAAGCCGTAAACACACATCTCAAGAACAAGTAATAACACAAACTGCATCTCACTCAAAATTTTCAGGTTCAAATTACTTGTCTACTGAATTTTTCACAATTTAGGGTGGAGATGCAAAGTTTTATTTGTACTTAATTTGAGCGAAGTATGGCCTGCTCTTAAAACACAGCAGCCCCGTTCTTTTCCTCTCCTGCCATACTTCAACATTTCCCACGCAACTTCTCAGCAAGTTGGATTAGGGAGCTGATCCAGCTGAAAACTAACTCTATCAAAACAAAAATCAGATTAGAAGATCATCTGGCACTAAATGTGCAGCCTTGTAGTGACTGCATTTGACATCAAGATTAGGAAAAAGCCATAAAACAGATTAAGGTGCATAATGAACCACCTGAATCAGATGCAGTCTGAACTTACAGGAGGTTTAGCACATAATGTAGCTTATTTCTCTTCCTACACTTATATGACGTAGAACTTACATCTAGTTTTTAAGTTTTATTTCCATTTTCCAGTTTACATCATATTGCTATTTTCTTGCTTAGAGTTTTGGGGGGGTTTTGTCTTCTTGTGTCTTTCACGGGCATGTGATTTCTTGTCCTTAGTCACTGTTGATAGGTTATTGCAAAAGCTGACTCTGGTATACACTGAACAATCATTTCTCTCAAAATTAGCTTCTTCCATTGTTAAGGAAGCATGCAGCACAAATGCTTCATTTCAAGCTTGTGCAAGTTTTATCCTGAAAACTATGTGCTTCATTGTCCCAGAGAAATAGAGCTGTCTTCAGTTGTTATGAACAAGGGCAGGCTCAGAAGCACTGACACTTGACCCAGTGAAGTTCTTGCCGTGTAACAGGTTGGGAAATGGGAAAACAAGATGTGAAAATAAATGTCCAAACTACATCTGTTCCAGCAGGTTTGAAATTATGACCAATTTAAAATTATTTTAAGTATTCAACTAGATTTTCCCACTGAAAACCAGTTAAAATTTTTCCAAATATGCTGAAATTTTTCCTATTAAAATCAAATTCTGTGCAATCATTCCAGTAAAGCAATATAGAAGCAAACTATGTTTTGGGATACTTAAATCACATAATAAACATTCTCTCAGTAATAACTGAAAATCTTGAGGAAAGGACTGAAATAATGTATTTTCAACACAGATGTGATGCTCAATTCACAATGTGTACATACATATAAATACATACATAAGACATAAAAAAAAAATCTCTGTAGGATATACAGAAAGAAAGGTAAGATTTTTTTACCTCCATCAAAACACTCTTAATGCAAATTCACCATCAAGTGCAGCAGATATCGTCTAGCCTTACATAAATACAGTCCTTAACAAAATGCTAACCATTGGACTTCAGTCCTAGCAAGGCAGAGCTCTTAACAGAAAGATCCAATGGGGCATTTCAGAAGATCAACAATTCACCATTCATTACCCCTATAGAACAAAAATAGAACAAAATGCTCTACAGTGGTGGGGACAGAGAACCTGACACAGAAGAGGAAAGAATGCTGAACCTCAAGCTATTCACAGGCCAGGATTACAACAGGCTTTTATTTAGTACTGGGCAGGAAGTCACTGCTAGGATAAAGGAAAAAAAAAGGGGGGGGGGGCAGTTAAGATGCAGCAAAAAGAAATTACAAATATAATTTTCCAAGTAGTAGCTACTGGTAGGTTCAGTTTTGAAATGCAATGAAGGCTCTGAATGAGGACATTCTGTCTGTAAAATTTCAGTTATTAGACAAGATATGCCCTAAAACCTGCCCTCTTTAATTAGATTTCTAACATACAGCTGCACAGAAACATAGCTTTATTATTAAAAAGTTTGAAGTAGGCCACAGCACCTAACACTGGTAAAACAGTTATCATACAATTATAATACCAAAATCAAACATGCATTTCCTTTATAGTTTATTATACTGAAACAGACATAGCTTTTCAAACACAAAACTCCTTCTGACCCACAAGAAATAACTAAGCATCACTCTGCAGTCCATACTATATGCCTTATGTTGGTTTAAACAGTTTTCTCCTTTCAAAGACAAAAACATGTCTGTAATTTTAATGTGTATACAAAAGTCACAAAGTAATAATTTTAGTGCCATTTGCATAATCTGGGAGGCTGTGGTGAAGATTAGCCACTACAAAATTATTTTATGCCAAAACTGTTTCATGCATCTAAGAAAATATAACTGTAAAGCAAATATAGGCTTTAGGAACTAAACTGAACAGCAAGCGAGCAAGTTTCATTGCTCACAGTCAGAGCGGCCTGATCTGCATGAGCAACCTTGTCTTCTGATCTGACCTCAGTGCAAAGATAATGCCTTTCAAGTGTGGTGACTAAACCTGTTAAACTATAAGCCAAAAGATGTACAGAATTGTTACAGAAGTAACAAAGAGCAGTTATATGCAAAACCTACAACTAAATTAACAAACTAACGATCTCCCTCCAGGAAAAAGTTAAATTGCTCTTCTTCAACAACTGCTAAATGAAAATAAGAAAGAGGCCACACCAACATGCTTATAAATTTGCTATTATTCTAAGCATTTCCTTTTCAGTTTATAAGAAACTACTGAAAACCAATATATTGTTGTATCAAACATGAACTTTAAGCTGTCCCATAGGTTTTAATGATTAATGTTGTACCAATTTTATACAAGTGCGAATTTATGAATTATAAGTGCAAACCCATCCAGTCTTCCAGAGTTTAAAAGATAGGCCGTTTTAGGGAAACATTTGGAGCACTTATGAACATCAAAAAGGCTTAGTTTCATCAGATGTTTTGGGGAAGATTTCCTGTTTTCTTTGCTAACAGAATCTTCCACATAATTCTGAATATAGTCAGTAGGAGGAGGGGAAAAAAAGGCAAGATAACAACACAGCCTGTAAAAAATCTCACCTTGTGAGTCATTAACCAGCAGAAACAAGTGGTACTAAGCCACCAGCTGCTCAACAGGTCTTCCAGAGAAAGTTACAGTGACAGCAGGCAAGCCTCTCCCATACAGAAAAGAAACATCATTTTTATTTGACAAGATCCCTTGTAGAACTTTACACTCCCAATCTTGGTCTTACACGTTAATTTTCATAACTGAAGTAAAACTTACTTCAGTTACAAAATCTATTCAGTTATAAAATCTTCAATAACATATTCAAATAAAGAAGCTCTAAGCTTGCTAATTAGGGGACAAAAAAACCCCATCAGAAATAATAAAAGTTAGGCAGTGGGCTCAAACCTTTTAGTGGTAGCCTACTATCTCCAAATCACAGAGCAGGCATTTTGAAATGATGCCCTGAGCACAATTACTATGTGATAGCTGAATAAAAATAAACAGGTCTGAAATGGAACATCAAAAGAGACTCAGCTTGTTCAGAGTTCTCAAAAGACCTTACTGAGCAGAGGTATAAATTCTCCACAACAACACAAGAAGAGCATATGGAGCAGATGTCCCCTCGCTGCTGTCACCCTTTCTGCCAGGGGAAAAGGAATTTCATTTGCTGCTGCTTCAGTGGGTACCAGTGGGACAAACCTTGAGGCTTCCTTTGACCGTGTGGGAGCACAAACCTGCTTCAACCACTCACTGCTCAAGTGAAGGATGGGTCATTCAGAAGAGGACATGATACTATACCAAACTGGGGCTGTGAATGTACCAGAAACTAAAAGCTTCCATTTTCCATTTTTGTAGACAATAAAAGAATCTGTCAGTCACGTAACTGAGATCAGCAGGCAAAAATTCATAGCCTTTACCAGAGAACTAAGAACTCCTTATGCTATTATAATTTATAATTTTGTTACTTCACATTCCTTCCAATCGTATCTTTTTGATTCACCCATCTAAAAGACGTGAATTTCTGTCTTGAAACCTAGTATGTTTATTTTTCTATGTTAAAATGACATTGTCTTCAAGATGACAATGGAAAAAATGTCTTTTATATGCCTAAAATAATAAATATTTTAGTATAAGAATAAAATTTTATAAAGCACTCACACTGGGCAAGAACATCCTTTTAATCTACAGTGACATTGTGACATTGATTTATGTGCAGTAGTGCACCTACATCAATGAGAAATATTTAATATCATAATAGTGCTTAAAATATTATAAGCTCTAGCCCTAGTTTTAAATAGTCTCAAAAACAAAATGCAGCAAATTGGAATATTAAATGTCCCTGAACCCACTCTTAGAAGATTAACCATTTGGAAGATATTTTTAGCTATGAAATTTGTAAGTGGCTTCATTAGTCAATCCTTTCATTACCGAGAACAAAAAAGGAAATTTTAGTATTTTTAATTATTTAAAAAAAAAGTTCGAGCATTATAGAAAGAATATTTAATTCTTTTATTTTTCAAGAAGATCTAGATATTCTAATATATAGGTACTATTTCTAAGTTTATGTACTCCCAGAAATGAGTGAAATTTGTTGGCATTTTGGATGACTAGGATTTTACACAACTGCAAAATTAAAAAATCATTGTTTTCACATTTTGGAAAAGGGGTATATGGTCCTTAGATCTTTACCTTGCAAAGCTATTCCAATTCTTCTTGTATTTCAGTACTTCTGATGTAATTGTCTGAATATTTTAAATAAATATGGAACTTAATCTCCACTTGAAGCTTTTAGTCTCCTGTGTCCCTCACACAAAAATATAAATGGTAGAACTTCATTTAATGATAAAAATAGTTCTTGTTTCAATACTATATAAATTTAGTTTTACTAAATATCTTTTGCAGAACATAGAATGTTTTGTTTTCAATGTGGAAATAGAGCAGTCACTGAAAAATTGGGGTTTTTTCCACCAAACCATTCAGTTTTCAGAGCTGCATCCACTTATTCACCTTACAAAGACATTATGACTGCTATGTGAAAACAAATTCACCTAAAAACTTGAAACTATTTCTTCTTGCGTAACAACACCGCCAATTATTATTTTTCTAAATGATTCTCTCTAAAGCAGCCCTTGGAATCCAATGAAGCTGCACAGCTACTGCAGAATGCAATCACATTTCATGCCTCTACCAAAGCTATTAGAGCACACATAAATGGTGCTCCTTTTTAATAGACTTCACATTAGGAAAACAGAAGAACCCAACCATCTAGAAATTTTAAAGAGCATTAAAATGCGATCTGACATTGAACAATGTAGTTCTAACAGCAGTGATTAGAAAATACCAAGTAGTCATGAATTCACTACAGGTGAAAAGTTGTCAGTTTTGTTCCACCACATTTTCACAAGGCCACACACCAAATTTGTGTTCTTATGAATTGTTTCTTGTGGGTGTTCAAGATGGCATGAAAGCCACAGCCAACTTCAGGGTTCAGAAAAACGGGGTTGCAACTGTATGGTGGTTAGTGCCGCTGCCATAACACGTCTCATGGTGACCAACACACTTCAATAATGACAGGATTTCACTAAGCTCGCTTTATTATATTATGCTCTTAAAATGTATCAAAGAACAACATCATCTCTAAGCTCTGAATTATTATGAGTGAGCTGCAGTTAAGGACAAGAAGTGTTGCTAAGTTTTGCATAATGCTTGCCATTACAAGTATGCACTGCTTTTCCATTCTTCTAAAAATGCCATTTAAGGGTTTCAACAGTTCTGCTAAACCTAGACTGTAAGTGCTACGCTTGAATCTATTTTTTTGGAAGTATGCCCAACAATAAATGATGCACAATGATCTGAGGACAGCACTCTCATCCAAGAACTTAATCAGATTAATGATGTATTTGTTTTATAAAAATGACTAACATTAAGCTTGAGAATACCTAATTTACATATTAAATTGTTGAAGGGGACAAAAATACTAGTGGTTTTATAAAATTAAGATTACAAAATTGCCTATTGTCTTGAAAATCTGTAACTAAATTGCAGAGATGCAAAATAAAAAGCAAGTGTTCATTAGCAGTGTTTATGTAAATTCATTAGTTGATGTTTGGTTGTTCAAAAGATTTAATGATGTTTACATTTACAAGGAATTTATTAAGAGCAATGTTGATCTCATAACACTGCAATGGCAGTAACACCAACATCACATACAGAATTTTCCAGTTCTTTTGACCTAAAGAATATAATCAATGCTTTAAAAAATTTTATCACAATTAAAATGCTGAGTGGGGCACTGAGGTATGAAAGTACAGTTTTATATAAACAGAGAGACCTAACAAAATGAATTAAATTATACAAAACTGAATGACTTTATAGGGTTGATCTGACCTCTTTTTGAGGTTAAGAAGAAAAAAAAAGTTACCTTATATTCCTCATTGATTTATTTAATGTTTTAAATACTTAGTGTTTCTCCATCAACTTCATAATTTCATAAAATTATTAAAATCAATTATCAGATTTTCAAGAAATAAAAAACTAGCTCTCATACAATGAATTAGTCTGTAAGTGAATTACTTAAGTAAAATACTTAAGAAGAATATGATTCATCAGCACAAATATAGCTTTTTTTCTTTTGACACATCAAAAGCAAGTTAACTCTTCAAATTGTGTACTGGTAGAGCCTGTCTATTTCCAAACCCCAGTGGGTTAAACTGTACATTGAAAAACAATGAGAAAAACAAAATAAGCAGCAGGAGGTGCAGTGAAGATCAGGCTGGCATTTGCCACCTGGCATAGTAAATCTAGGCTCTACTGGCACACAACAACTCAACAAGTATCATGTCCCATTCCAAAGACCTTAAGAGAAAGAGTCCCTGCACCTTCATGTGATGAAAAGGTTCATTTGATAAAATAGACTCTCACCTGGAACCTGAGCATTTGTAACAAACCAAGATGGTCCAGAAGCATGCATATGATCCAGGACCCTCCTGGAAACATTCCTAGGCCAAGCAAAGGGCACAGTAGATAAGCAATGGCAACGCAAACTGAAGTACCAGGCAGTAGTTTCTTACATACTCTGCTAGTAGTGTAAGAAACATCATCTTCCCCTTAGCAACAGCATCATCCCTAACAATTCAGGATGCCTCATTACAGATACAAAAATAGAAATGTTTCTGAGGACACCTCAAAAAAGCAGGACCTCCAAGAATAAAAACAATAGAACAACCCTTCCTTCCTTTGCTGGGAGGGAATGGTGGGAATATTCTCAAGAGATGCTGGTAGTAAAAAAGCTCTTCCAATGACAGACTGTACCTTCAAACCCAGAGGAAGAAAGTGAGATGAAAGCTCAGTTTCTCCAGAAGGCAGGAAGGTGGGGGTGGGAAATCTATGACTTATATGAAGAATTCAAAAAACTTGCTTCCCTACTGATGTACAAAACTCGAATTGTTTGCCATTTCTATTGAAAATCCAGGCCTACAACCGAGTGGTACAGGAACAGGAATTGCTGGCAGACTTGTATCAACAGAGCCCAGCAGTTGGCTCTATTTCAGCTCCTATCTAATCCTTATATTATACTGCGCTCATCACCACAGTATATGAATTCACACTAATGCGATGTTATAGCTAAAAAACAAAGCTGACAGCAAAATGTGAGCAACTCAGGAAATCTGCAATTAATATTCCAGCACAGACTCAACTGTGTTCCAACACCCCCTGCCATTCTTCAACCGTGAGTTCATTCTAGTTATATTCTGATGTAGGCCACAACATGATATCAATCCATATGTTTTGACTGATAAATCACCAGCCTACCAAAAAAGGGACACAAACATTCCCATTGCATCTACACATCACAGTAACTCCGAGCAACCTGGTTTCATGAAAGGCATCGCTGCCCATGAAGGAGGAATTGGAACTGGATGATCTTTAAGGTCCTTTCCAACCTAAGCCATTCTACAATTCTATGGTTTGTGTGTTTGCGGGTTAATGTCTTTGTTGTAGAGCACTCTCAGCCTAGTAAAATTTTTTGCAATAGTATGGAAAAATATTGTATGCACATTCTAACTTAATCCTGCCTACAATACTGTCTTTGACACACTACTGTGTTATTTTATTTAGATTTTCATTTTTCTCTTCAGATACGAAAAATTAATCCAACTTGCTAAGGCAGAAATTGAACATCAACCTCATCATGATTACACAAGAGACCAACACAAATCTAATGCAGATGTATCTGTTCTGTAAAAATGTGCAAATAAATTAAAAAAAAAATGACAATTACACAAGCTCTTGTCCAAATAACAGATATTTTTCAAACTACTTTTACTGTACCAGTTTCGTAATACAAACCTGTGATGCAACTACCACTAAAATAGGTAGGTAACACACAGTGATGATACAAAAAACTACTTCTGTTTTCTGTTGCAGGCTGAAGCTGGGCGTGTCCCAATTTCAGGAACCCTGAAATGAAACTCACACTACGGCTGGTTTAGAAAACTCTTTTTTTAATTCTATCTGATTCTAGTTTTTATACATATGTACAGAGGTTAAGAGATTGGCTGCACAGGTCGCCATCTTTTCAATCTGGATGGTGGATATCACCATCAATCATTTCTTCTCTCACAGGAGAAGTATGTAAACATTTTAAGAATAGATATTGTTTTCATGAAGCTCCATGAGAAAGTTTTACAAAAAGACAAAAAGACAGAAAGCTCAGCGCAACAGTTTTCACCTCCCCTCCCTCTCTACATAACATCCTCCAGAATCCATTTCCCTGGAAATGTTAGGAAACCCACTATGCTTACTGTAAAGGAACAGAGGCGTAGTGGGCATAAAGTGTAGGACTTGGTAACAGGAGGCTCTAGGAAAGAACTGAGACAAGGCCATGAACTGTCCTGTGTCAGGCAGTTAGAGCCACCTCTGATACCCATGGGACCACGCATTCCACCCAAAAATTTAAACCAAAGGACCGCACTTCTGCTCAGATATCTTCTCAGAAACAGTGGCAGCCACTGGAGGAGGAGAAATGGAAGAGACACACAGCAGACGATGATGTTGGAGACTACTAGCACTTGGATGAAGCCAGAGGAGGCCCCAGGAGGATTGTGGGTGGATAAGCCATGCTGAAGTCAGTACATCCCCCCAGGAATAGATAAAACTTAACTTGCAGAGGAGAACACACATAAAAAGTCTAAAAAGCAGCAGTAACCAGGCTTCTTCATGCAGTCTTCATGTGGTTTATTTATTTGCATGTATTACTGGACTGCAATGAAAAGCACTGACTGCAAAACATTAACTGATGAGGATAGGTGAGTCTTGCTTCAATTTGATGACAATTAACTGTTCACTGAGGATCTACATCCATGCTTCTGACTCAAATTTTCAAAAAAAATCCTAATATCCTAATGTTACAATTCATGCCACATATTCTATTTGTTTCATATCTGGGGTGGACAATAAAGGGTTAGTAGCATAAATTAGTAGCATAGTTGGTAGCATAAATTTGATTTATGATTTTTAATAAAATAATAAA
This sequence comes from Cyanoderma ruficeps, assembly GCA_008694505.1. Taxonomy (NCBI): domain Eukaryota; kingdom Metazoa; phylum Chordata; class Aves; order Passeriformes; family Timaliidae; genus Cyanoderma; species Cyanoderma ruficeps. The sequence goes on from VZDJ01007749.1 coordinate 18,941,140, forward strand.
GAATGTTTTAATTTAGTGAAGTTATATTAACTAGAAATTCTGAGGAAAAAAAACCCCAAACTATCTATTTTTCTTTTTGGTAGTGATGCCTTAAGTTTTACCTGTCATGTTTTCCAGATTCTGTACTGCATTCATATGTATATAACTCTGAACTCCATATAAAGTATTAACAAGTTTTCTTCACAGTTTAGTTAGACAAAACAGTCCTTTTCCAGCCCAAGAACCAAGGACACTATTGTAGCTTCAGGCCCAGAAAGTATAAAACAACAGCAAATCGAGGTGAGCAATCTGGGAGGATGGGACTTCATAACCTGAAGCTGTCATTGGACAATTGACCCCAACATGTAAATGGACCAAAACTTACAAAAGTGTGAAAACGTGTGACCCTTCCATCTTGGGTGTAGCCTGGCCAGGCTCTTGTACTGCCCAAGGTATATCCTCTGAAGGCCATTTTAACAAATACCTACTTTATTTCTCTATCACCGTCTAGGCCCTGTTCTAGGTAGCCTCCCAAGGCATCAGTAGGTTCATCCCATTTTACAGCGCTCTAGTACCAAGCTCTAGGGCTGTACAGACTGGCCATGACTTGAATAGAAATTCATTCTTTTTCTTTGCTGAATGAATGCCATTATTTCGCTGTGGGTTGTAAGTACAGGTATATTTCTGAGAATTTTATTTCTGTCTATAACGGCTCAAGAATAGAAATATTACTTATGTTCCATTTCATAGTTCTGAAAGTGTTTCGACCCCACATAGAAATTTGAAGACCTTTTCTGAATAGGGCTTTCTATTCACAAAATGATTTTTTTTCTGTATTATTTTATTAATACAAACACATCTCACCTAGTGAAAGCAGGTCTTACATAATATACAAGAGGCATCTTATTACATTGTGATAACTTTAAATAGAGTCTTTTGACTATGAAACTTATTTTTTCTATTTAAGTGAATGTAAACTATGCAGACAATGAGAAGCAACATTTTTTGAAATTACTTTCAGGTGATATTAAATAAAAAAATACATGTAAATATTTTCAAATTCAAAGGAAATACCCACCAAAAAAAAAGCTTGAATAACAAAGCAGTGAAATAGATTATCTTGTTTCACAGGACTTGCTAAGTGTTTGAGAGCCGAATGCATATTTTTTTTAGTATCCCTTTAGAGTTAAGTCCAGGCTGATACTCTGTCAGGAAGGTGTTATCATCTTACTATGGCTAGAATACTTCTGTGATTCAGCACCTCTACTTTTTCCAGTGTTTTCAGGAAACCACTACATTTGTAGCAGCTTTGTAATTTCTGTAAGAGTAGCAGCTGTTGACTTAGGACAACTTTTCCACAACAAAATACTATTTCACAATCAGATTATGACATTAATCACTGAGATGATGTGGTTTAGGTTAGCCTTTGGTTAGTTTGCTGAATATTTAGCATTTATTTTTCCAAGCTTTTGATGGCAGAATTCTCCCTCAAATCTGCTCACATCTCTGAGTTCATTTGCTCACTGTGACATTGCCATGTATTCATTAACTCTTGCCTAATTTAGCCCTGACAGGATGCTGAAGGGAATTTCTTTGATATAGTGACTATTAACAAATAGTTATTAACTATCTTATTAGCAATCTGTTCTCTAGTTGGTCTTCATGGAAGTTCCAAGCTCCAACTAATGGTTTTGATGTACCAGCACATACCGTACTCAAGAATAAAGTAACTTTGCACATGGGAAATTTAATGTAACATTAAAAAGAACATTCACTTACAAGTATCCCTGAAATGCCCAGTGTCATCAGAAGGAACAATTCCATTTTGGAGGCAGATTTTCACCTCACAGGTTATATTGGCTCTCCAGAAAGAGCTCCCTGAGTGGCCTGAGCACAGAACGAGACACAAGAGAGAGCAAGAAACACTCAGCCAGAAAAGGGAAGACAGGACACTCCATCAGCAGTGCTGACCAAAGTGTTCAGTTCTGCCGCCCCCTTGACCTAAACTTTTAATCCTGCCTCTTTGCCTCCTATTTATATTCTTGTACTGCCAAAGCCCTGTGACAGGGCAGAACAAAAATGAGAGTATGAAGGGAAGGACAGGAAGGTGTGGTCTTCGCCTTCAGCAGCAGAGATACTTTAGACAGGCTTTAAATGCTTGTGAGGTCAAACTCAAGCTATTACAGAGTTCCCTTCTTTCCATCAGCTCCTCTGAGTGATGCCAGAAAGCCAGGTGTGTGAGTAAGCCATGTCCCATACATCTGTTCTCAAGGGATAAAGCAAAGCCTCAATAAGGACAGAAGCACTGTGGAAGACAAGATGCTTTTCCCCTGGACACTGTGGGAAGGCAATAAAGATCACATGGATGCAAGAGTGCTTAAAAACTGAAAGTAAAGCTAAATGTCAAATTTTCATGGTTACCTTTAGGACAGTAGCAGGGAGACTTTCACAATATAAATTGTTAGGACTATTTGCATCTCTAAACAATTAAATACATTGCACATGCACTTGTATGCAGATAACAGAATGGAAATAGAACTAAACATCCCCTTTAAAGAAAGCCTTCAAATATTGTACTTTTAAAAACCTAAAATGGAAAACTGTATTTATCCAGATCACATATGACATTATTTTCAGTTAGAAAAACATGCTAAATATTTTCCTGAGGTTAATTTTTGCTCCCTTATGCATATTACTTATAACTTACCTTCATTAATAAAAATACACAAGCAATTTAATAATGAACTTTGAAAGAGTAACCCTCAAAATATATTAGTGCACCAATAGCAATCCTACTAAGCTAAGCATCATTTAAAAGTGTCAATGGCTCTTACAACACCAGTTGCAATCCCTTACTAATTTAACATTACAGCTTCATTTCTTGTTCTAATCTGATCTAATTTACCCTTCTTATTTCCTTGTTTCTGGATATGCTAGGTTTGCCACCCAATGAGTTTATTTCGCTAGTCATTCACTTTTAACTGTAAAACCAAACTATTTGAGGGGAATAATCTCCCTGCAATCCAACACAGGATAAAGAGCTCTTATTTATCGAGCATTTTGTGCCTTGAATTGAAGCATTATTACAAAGAGTGAGCAATAAACAAAAACACCTCAGGGGCCTGGGAGGAGCAATGTAACCAATTACATTTAATTAAATCAAAGGATGGGAGCCCTAGGGTTGAATGAGCTGAAGAACAAATTTGCATTAACACCTAGCAGCCAAACAAGTAGTTCTTGGTTTAGTCTGGAAGTACAATTGTTGCCATCTATTCTCTGCACTGAAGGGGGGCCATTAGCTAAATTCTTAGGAATTGTTTGTCCACTGATGAGGGGCTGCCTTCTCAACATTTCACTTCCTCACACTTGAAAATTGCCCACTAAAATAAACAGCTTCTTCTGAAACCTAGCAAACAAACATCAGTACATGATTCACAAGTCTGCAATTCTGTCACACCTTTGCTCAGAGTCAACAAAGAGAACTCTGCCAGAGCTCACACACCTGAGGGAAGTGGAGACCCTAAGAGACCCTATGTGGGTGGATGAGGGGAGAAGTGGGAAGAATTAATCCGGCTGTAATGAATTCCAGAAATTGAAACACCCAGGATAATCATTACCTCCAGCACTTCAGGAATGGATGCAAACATTGAGCCTTTGGTATAATGAGAAGACTTCCTAACACTAAAGTAATTACCAGGATAATGCACCTCCAGCCTTTCTCTCTCTCCACTGTCCAGAGGCAGGAAAGAAAGATTATGGAAGTCTGAGAAAAGCCGGGAATGGAAAATTATAACCACAGCTATGAAAACTGTAGAGAAATTAAGAGCAATTAAATACAGAAATTTTAAGAATCCACAACTCTGTGTTTTCCTAACGATGATTCTGTAGGGAAAAATAGGAGAGAAAGACTACAAATGTTTAATCAGTTATCTACTGCTCTTTTTTGAATGTCGCACAGTCGTGCTAAAAGGCAGAGTTTACATGTAAAAAGGATGATTGTTTTTTTGAAGGTATCTATGAGGCATTTGGCAGGGTAACAATGACCGAAATTCTTTTTTTATTATTTTAAAGATATACTTTCAGGGATTTATAAGTATAATAATTTCAAATCACTAGAGATTTAAACTTATTATCCCATACCCCATCCCAGACACAAAGTATGCCTTAATCTACATCCGCCAAAAGCATAAATTAGTTCATCCACTTTAGGTTATACAACAAATAAAAAGGAATGTAATGGTTTCAAAACACTACCATAAACCTAAGCTAAAAGGCTGAATTATTAAAATAATTTTTTAGGCAATCAATGATCATTGTGCCTTAAAAGTGCAACAGCCAAGATTCTCATTTTGAAAAATGCTGAACATGCGTACATAGTATTTTCTTAGCTCTTGTTACTTGAATATTAAGATGGAGAGTACAGTGAACAGTAAATGACTTTTGTAGAGGTCTACATACTCTGATCTCAGTCTTTTCAGGAAGTAAGCTGTTTCCCTCTTGACCTTCATTTTCTTGCTTTGGAAGAAATTAAATTGCAGTCTAACCGTGCAAAGTGACCATGTAAAAATATATTTTTATTCTTACCAGACAAACTTGCTTCCTTTACTCATAACTATATTTTCCTCTCATAATGACAAATAAAAATATATTTTAGTGCCCTTTTATACATTGTTAGACCCCAAAAAGCTAAAGGACATCTAATAGCATTTTTTTAATGACAGAAGTTGGCTCATATTATCATCATGTTAAAGGAGGTATTACCCAGCTTAAAATAAATGAGAAAACTCTATTTCAGAGCAAACGTCTATTAAAGATGTGCTTCCAGACTACACCTACTTCAGTCTTCCAAATTCAGGAATAAACAGTGACCTTTGTGTCAGTTCTTGTGATAATGAGGATACAGGGAGTGTGAGATAGGTTTGTTAATCTGGAAAAAAGCCCCAAACAAACCAAACACAAGAGTCATGCTCAATCAAGGTGGGCAACTTTTTCCATTAGATCAAACATCTGATCCAACTGACAGATTGGTGTCAAAAGCCAAAATAAGGCACAGCAATGAGCATAGATGATGATACACTGGGAGTGACAGAAGACATGGAACAGGACTACCTCCTTTAAGTGGCAACAAGCTGACACATCAGCACAGCATATGGTGGTACAATACCAACAAGTGTCTAGCTCACAATTTACAAACACCTTAACTCAGACATGTTTTTCAATAGATCAGACAAAACTATCTCAAAGCTGAATTTGTGTAGAGAAGCACTAGTATGTTCTGGAAGTTGCTTTCCCATTTTGTTTTAGAATGTGCTTAGCTAAAATATTTTAAAAACATGTCATGACAAAGACTCCAGTTTCACATGTATGGTCCTTACCTGCCTTAAGCCACATTAATTATTAAAAAAACACCCCAACAACAAATTTCTCACTATATACGTGTACTTTATGGATAAACTGCTCTGAACATCACTGCTTTCCCCTTCTTTAGGTAACTATAGACCTGATACACTTTCTAACACTTGGGCGTGATCCCTGCAAAGAGGGGGAAGGGGAGGTAGACTAAGATTTATTGTAGCAGGAATAACACCACAGGAGGGTGGAGACAGTGGGGCAATGGTAGTGGGAGCCCTTGAGAAAAATCCTGTAGGTTAAATCCTGCTTACACCTTCCAGTGTGTTTATAAAGAAAAAGACAACGCTGCATGTGCATGAAAGCAGTTGTGTTTCTGATGGGGTTTTTTTAAAGCTCATGGATGGCATGTCAATCAAAATGAATACAGCTGGATTTGAGGTGTGACATTTAGAAAAAAACCCCTTTGCTGGAGAATTCTCTATGACAACTTTACTTATGAATGAAACCACTCAATGGCAAGAACCTGTGAAATTACCAGCTATTTCTGTATGTTCAGAAGTTTGACACCAAGCCTACAGCAGCCATCCACTATTGCAGTATTGAACCCTAGGATTTACCTACACACAAAAAGCACAATTCTGGAACTAAGTCTCCATACATACAGCAAGCACATGTTTTTTGAATTACTATACTGAACTATTTCTGAACAGCCCAGCTCTCTTGCTCAGCTAAGAAACTCTCATACGTGAGGTAATAGGATTCCCTTTAGACTGAAGGAATGAAAGCAGAATAGCAAAGCAGATAGAAGTGCAGCAAGAACAGTGTGACAAGTGATTAGAGGCATAAGGAATGGTGGAACTAAGGAAAAGTGATACCACAGTTTACATGAAAAAATTAGAAAAATATCGTAACTATGACACACCTGCCATTACACTTCACCTCCAGCACTTCTCTGCCATGTGAAGTGCAAAGCAAGAAGTCCTCACAGTGGCCAATCTGATGAAGCTGTAGCTCTGTGAATTTACAGCACTGAGGAAATACACACCAGCCACCTTTCTAAAGACTTACTTTCTCACAGGATCTAAAAGCAACCGCACTGTGAGAGAACATTCCAGATGCACGGAGTAATTAATGTACCTGCTGATGAGCAGTACGACTTCAACCTGCACCCTGAATCCCGACATACCAGAGAGCTGCTGCTTGCAGCACTATTAAGGTTTTACACTAGTCCAGACAGAAGGCTGAGAGAGGTGATGTCAAGGCTGTTTCCAAACAATTGCTAACTACTCTTGAAGACCTGCTTGGAAAGGTATTTTCTCTGAAAAAAATACATGTTAAATTTTAAATGTATTATTGATGGAAAGATTAGTTTCACAATTTCAAACGCTAATACTATTCCACTTCTTTGAAAATACACTACTTGCTTTAGTTTACTTCCATTTCTTCAAAATAATTTTTTCTCAAAAATATGCAATATTAGGGGGACTTTTTAATTTTGTTTTTGAGGTCAACATGCTTCTCTGTTGCAGCGGGATTTTGTGCTTTTTCTGTCTCAATCTCATTTGTTCTATATTATTTTCAAATCTGTTGTCCTCAATTGTTCTCAAAAACCAGTTATTTCAATTTGAAATAATGATCTCCTTTTTGATATGCTTCTGTTTACCCAGTAGAAAACTGAAATGTGCTTCCTAATTACATATTTGCTTCATCATTCTAATTAAATTGTTAATTAATTAATCTCAGCATTCTTTTAAGCAGATTCATAGCAATTATGTAAGTAACACAGAAAGGCATTTTAGTAGGAGACAATGACCTGAAATTTCACTCTACAAAATATAGCTGGAGTGTACAAGTAAAATTTTCTGCTCCAAACTACTCTGTATTGGTATTTAAGTGCCTACCACTGCAGGTTTGACACTGAAGTCTGGATGTGTTTAAATTAGGAAAAAAAAATTAAACAGTTAAATTACAAAGCAATATACAGATCTTACGTGAATATTACTTTTTTATACCTTTACACATGGTAAAAGATAGTAAATAGTGGCAAATTAAACCAAAGCACTTTCATTCAAAATAACCAAAAACCATCAGTTTAAAAAGATGTTAATTAACCCTGCAGGATACATGCAGGATTTGAAATGAGCCCAAACAATGTCCAGCTTAATGCTAAGAACTTATAAAATGAGCTATCAGGGCCTATTAGTGCATTGTAATGGCTTAGATACTTGAAGAAGTGACCCTAAAATCTCTATTCTGACCCGACTTTCAGGAATGGGGCAGAAGATTGACCTTCACACAATATAATTGGCAAAGGATCTAAAAAATGTATCTCTCTGTTATGTGAAACCACAGTTTTATTTACTCAGGCATGTTCACTTCGGAGTTAAGGTCCACTCAAGCATCATTTCAGGGTTAAAGGTCATAGTATAAAGCCATTATGTTTTCAAGCAGAGTAGCATGCTACCATTTGTTTTGCAGTAATATCACAATCAGACATTACCTTTTTAGCTTGGCCCAGCGGTGAGTTTAAGACCCTGGCGTATACATTGTAAAATAGACTGCTACTTTCTAAAAGTCATTCAAACTGCATTTGCTAAATTTTAGATTGGTGTCAATTTTGTCTATGGTCTCATATATAGACAAACAAGAGATACAGAAAGGTTTATGACCTCTGATTCTGTAGAAGATCTGTTTATAGAATAATTAGGCTGATTATACATTCAATATATAATCAATGTACAGAAAAAAATCAGTACTTTCACAATTAGTTTCACAATAGAGTCAATGTCTCTGTGTCAGAAAACTGAATAATGTAACTGTAAAAGTAGCTACAAGGATAGAAAGGATTTCTAAAGTTCTCATTCGACACCTGTTTAAAATTTTTTGCTATTGTTTACCAGTTCCTAGTATTCACTACATACCTATTCCAAACGGTGCTGATTTTGGCTAAGCTAGAGTTAAATTCCTTTGCAGTGGCTGGTATGAGGCTATATGAAGGCAGGATTGGTAATATAGAGATGTTTTCGTTATGGGTGAGCAGGGCTTACACAGAGCCAAGGCCTTTTCTGCCTTTTGTCCTGCCACCCTGGCGGGAGGACAGGGGGAGTGTATGGGAAGTTGGGAGGAGACACAGCCAGGACAAGTGAACCAAACAGGGATATTTGGATCAAAAGGGACTGAAGAGATATTCTATATTTGACCAAAGGGATAGTTCAGACCATAGAACATCATGCTCAGTGTATAAAGTGGGAGGCAGGAGGAGGAAGAGTGGGGACATTCGGAGTGATGGCCCAATTCACCATTGGCCCTGAAAATGGCTGAACACCTGCCCGCCCATGGGAAGCAGTGAAATTCCTTGTTTTGCTGTGCTGGTGTGTGGCTTTTGCATTCCCTATAAAACTGCTTATATCCCACAAACTAAGAACTTTTCTTGGTCAGCAGCTTACTAAATTAAGGCTTTATGTAACAATAAAGCCTAAGTTTGGTAACTAGGAAGCAGTGTCTGTAAGACTATCCACAACAACAAACTGAAAGTTTCTTAAACTGACAACAAATGCTACAATCTTGATTTCAACATATTCTTTGGACTCACTTGGGGCTACTAAAATTTACCTCCAACTGCTAGATTACTGTATGCAATTTTATCACCATATGTTATTGTCTATCTATAAAACCGTAACAGAATTATGAATCATAGGATGATTCAGAGTGTAAGACATTACATTTAGACATACAAATGAAGAAATGCAGTATTTTCAGAAAAAGGATTGTTTCTGAGTACATGTTCTGCAAAAGCATGCCAGTTATGTCAGCAAGTACTACTTCTCCACATGAAGGATTCTTGGGTTTGTGATCAGAAGTCTGAGCACAAAATTATAGTACAAATTTGTACAGAATTACAACATGCATTCCCATTAAAGTAACATCGAGTTGCCAAATTTTGAAAATTACAAAATTAGTTAGGAAATGCAGCTACACCCTTAGCACAGCTGTGTAGCCTATTTGCCTTAGGAAGAAACATATGACTAAATACCCCCACATACTGTACTGCACAGAGGACCACCACTTCCTTCTGGGTCACAGAACTAAAGGCAAGTCTTCATTTAGTGATAAAATAACCAGTACTCACACTTCAGTTAAATACAGTCCCTTCTCTTACTTTCTGAATTTACCTTGTAATAGAGCAGCTTTCTCCACCTTTTGGCTAGAAAGCCATATGCAGGGTATTCATCATCTGCTTTTCAGTACCTTTATTTGAAAAAGAGCCAACCTAAGTCACCCCTAAGAGAACAATTCCTCCACCTCATAGTCCTTGCTGATTATGTTTCTTACAGCATGTGGTGGTGACCTGTAGATAGACAGAATTCAGAACAAGGCCTTCTTTAGATGAAACCCTGAAGTACAGAAATAGAAAAAACATCCACTAACTCTTAAGAGTCTAAAGCATCTAGAACCTTTTTATTTTTTTTAATTTGACATTTCTGCTTTTGCTGTTGAAATCATCATTTCAGCCGCTATTTGCTTCAGCAGATCAGACCTTAACCTTTCAGGTAAACAATATAGAAGCCAGCCATCACCAAGAACCTTCTGGCAGGTGGAGGATGAAATCTGCAATCCAAGCAGGTGCACAAACCATGAAATTTCCATTTGCACAGGCAACTCTAAAATAATGGTGCATTTTGTAAAGCCAAAATTAAAACGTACTTCTGTGAGTATTTTTAAACATCAAACATCCCATCATCTGGAGTACGAGCTCCTCCACAAGTTGTTACCACAATTGTGACTTTCAGATTACTTTAACTTCTTTACAGTTAGACAAATTAAGTAAATTAAAACACTGCAGCAGTCTACAAAGAACAGCAGTTAAAAAGAATGAAATACCTATTTCACCTGAGCAGGCACAGGAAGAAATCAGAGAGATCCCTGGAATTACAGAGGCCCTGTGGGAAACATTTTCTTTTGCTGGCCCAGTGGGAAATATTTTCTGGGGCACACATGATTTCTCTCTAGTCCCCTTGAAGCTGAGGTAGCGTAGTGTCCTTTCCACCTCTTACTTCTAGTCTCAGCCCAGTTAGTCTCAGGACACATTCATCTTATTCATTGTGATTTTCTACGGGCTCCTCCCTGCCCAATCTGGTTTGTCTCTTGAAAGAAAACTAATCAAATATGTCTTTATTTCCAGTTCTCCTTCCTGCCCAGCCACTACTCTTCCACTCATTCTTCTCCCCTACATTCTCCTTGTCTTCTGACACTTTCTTATCAGTCTCAGTGTTATTTCCACTCCCTCCTGCCACCATCTTCTCTTAGCATCAGGAAAAAAATCAAAGATTAAAGGTAAACAATTGCGGCAGTACCTGCTACCATCCTTCAAATTGTTTCATATACAGATGAAATTTACAAATTCTACAATTTTAATATATATATACATACATATATATATAAAACTTATGAAATATATATCTATAAAATATGAAATATATTACATTAAAGCAGTTAGACATAGACATAACACCTTAACTGTATTACTTAAATATTCTTTTTTTGAATTGTACTTTTGGAATATCAAGTACTAAGTGTGTTTCATTAACTACTTTATGCAACATTTAAATTGCCATTTCAAAAAGAGGAGGAAGAGTAAAATTTGCTGCTCATTTCTATGCCAAATTTCAATTATCACGCTCCTTATTATTCAGCACAGAAAACATTTCAATAGTTACTAGATTCTCACCTCATTCAAATTAAAATAATTTGGGGGGATTTTTTTTAATCAATTTTAAAGGGAAGACAATGTTTCTGATTCATTTGACAAGCCTTGCTGAAGACAATGAGACTCTTTATATTACTAAGGCAAGTCAAATTTGACTTGTACTAAAAACAATTGAAAAAATATGACAGTAATTCAAAAGCTGACAATGCTTTCAAACATTTGGGGAAAGATGGCACATTGCAGTTCTACTTTCATCATCTTACAATAATTATGTCACCAATAAGATCCTATTTCAGGCAGGGTCAAAGTAAACTGTCAGGTAAAATAAATCTCTGACAATGTCTTACTAGAAAACACCCTGTTTAAACAAGCAGGTTTTCTTCTCCATATATATAAAGTGAACATATAGAATTATGTGTAATAGCTCTACATACCTATGTACATACACACATGAACAAGTCCATGCCAATTAGAGCGATTTACTTAAAAATTGTAGGCTAATCTCATCTGAGAAGCACATACATCTGTAATTGTGGAATAAGAAACATTTTGCAATTACAAACCAAATCCCTATATTTAAACGTTTTGATTTGTAGAAGAATCTAAGAGGAATAACCATGCAAACGAGGCCAGGCCAAGGCAAGGTGCTGCACCTGGGGTAGGGCAAACCCAGGCACAAGTACAAGCAGAGTAAAGGACTGACTGAGAGCAGCCCTGGGGAGAAGGACTTGGGGGTGCCAGTGGAGGAGAGGCTGGACAAGGCCCAGCCATGAGCACTCCCAGCCCAGAAAGCCAAACATGTCCTGGGCTGCATCCAAAGCAGTGTGGGCAGCAGGGCCAGGGAGGGGATTCTGCCCCTCTGCTCTGCTCTGCTGACACCCCACCTGGAACACTGCATCCAGCTCTGGGGACACAGCACAGGAGAGACATGGACCTGGTGGGGAGAGTCCAGAGGAGACCACCGAGATTCTCAGAGGCCTGGAGCACCTCTCCTATGAAGATAGGCTGAGAGAGTTGGGGTTGTTCAGATTGGAGAAGAGAAGACTCCAGGGAGACTTTATGGAAGCCTTCCAATACTCAAATGGTGCCATAAGAGAGCTGGAGAGGGACTTTTGACAAAGGCATGTAGTGATAGGACAAGGAGTAATGGCTTTAAACTGACAGAGGGCAGGTTTAGATCAGAGACTAGGAAAAAATTCTTTATTGTGAGGGGGCGAGACACTGGCACAGGATGCCCAGTGGATGCCTCATCCCTGGAAGTCTTCGAGGCCAGGTTGGATAGGGCTCTGAGAAACCCTGCTCTGGTGCAGTGCCCCTGCCCATGGAAGGGGGGTTGGAACTGGATGGTCTTTAAGATCCCTTCCAACTCAAACCATTCTGTGATAATTGGACTCATCGTTTCCAGCTTTCTGCCTACTTTTTACAGTTTACATCCAACTATTACAACAAAGCTCTTTAAATGCCGAACATAGGAAAAACCTTTATTCTAAAGAAGAAAAAAAAGTGCTAAGAAACAATTAATACATGAAAACACCGAATTTTCATTAATTATTCTCACTCATCAGCAGTTCAATCTGATCCTAGATAAGCCTTCCAGAATTAATTAGCTGTCCTTTTTGTTAGGCTGTCACTTACCCCAACAAACCATAAAATGTGTACCTGTGTACTTTAATACAAAATATTTACCATATCATTTTCTGAAGAGCACATGAAGAGAATCCTCAAAAGGAAACACTACAGTAATTACGAGGAAATACATTTTTGAAATAATGACAATCACAACAACTTAAAGCACTTAGATTACCTCTACCAATTTTTATTTGTCTGAAATTATCTATATTGTTGTGGTGTACCTACTGTCAGCAAAACTAAGTATCCGAAAATCTATATTATGCATGTTGATTGCTATCACAATTACTTTTGCCTGCCAATGGAACGTGTGAGGTACTATAACTTCTGGAGATTAACATGGGAGATGTGCAACTGGCTCCTGCACTATGCAAACATTTACATTGTAAAGCATTTATGAGTTACAACAAAGATTGCAGTGAATGAAGTATCCACTAAGTAGCTGATCTGGAAAACATATTCAATATCTCTATTATAATTTATGGTTTTTTCAATGCTAGGTATGACAGTGTGTTTCTAACTCTGGAACGGGGAAATTAAATGGGAATTGAAAGGATAAATACTTCTTTTTCAACAGGTGCTTTCAAAACAAGGAAAATAATTCAACAAGAATTTTGTCTGAGCAAACAATTAGAAGGCATTTGGAGGGCTTCCGAAAGTTGTCCATTTCTGCTTTGATTCATATGATTCTATTGTCTTAGTGGATGCCTATTTGTTTTTATTTCTTTGAATGATGTATATTCACAAACAATGTATTTTACTGTCTATTTTAAAAAAATAGAGATCTCCATTTTTAAATGCCAAACCTGTATTCCTGTGTATCTTTAACATTTTGTGGGTCCTACTGCATTTCTGAGTACCTTAAAAAGGTAGCTTAAAACCATTGTAAACTCTTGTCTTTTGCTACTGCCACAATTTACATGCAATTCCTTTTATGTCAAGGCTTACAAAGCTGTTAACATTTTAATGCTCAACATTATGGTAAGTAAAAAGTCTGCTTCTTCATGAGAAAAGTTACAAAGCTCCTCAGGAGAATGCCTACATACAGCAAAGAATAATTAAACTGCTGCATGCATTTGTTTTTAAACATTCATAAGTTCTTTAACTTGATAAATATATGTCAGAGTTTCTTTAGGAAAAACAACAAAAACCGTGTTTTATGAAATTTAAACACAGCTCAAGAAAGTGACAAATGTCCTATCAAAAAATAAAAAATGTTGAACACAAGCTTCAGTTTGTACGTTAGACTTGTGAATTTTCAACATTTTCAAATTTTATTATTAATCTAAAACCAGATGCAACAAACACAGTCCTTGTTATTAATCAATATAATTAATCCTCTGCCCTGGTAGGAGTTATTTTATATAAATAGTTGACTTTTGGTTTCAGCATTTTCTCACAGATGTGCAGTAGAAAGCAATGCCTCCCAGTCTCAGCTGGCAAAGAGAGAAACATTACAGTGCATAAATACTGACAGTTCACCGCTGTTTAATAAACAACTGCACTAGTCCAATCAAAACCAGCCAAAATCCACCTAAAATAAATACATTTTATGAGACAATCTAAGATTAAGAATCTTGCTCTGTCACTTTGACCTAGGAAATAATCATAAAATGGACTCAGATTCACCTGTCACTAAGTAAGCTTCTCACACAGGAGATGTGCAGCTGCACATCCCTTTCTCATAGGGAATTTATCTTGGTTAGTTTTCCACAGAAAATATAATGCATCATTTTAAAAGCAGATTATGGTTGTGAACAAAATTATTAAATTAATTCTTACTAGTAATAAAACGCCCTCTGTTTATCTGGCTAAGCTCATTTTTAGCAGAGTCTTTAACCACACAAATGAAAGGAATTAATATTTTCTACTTTGGGAATGTCCAATTAAATAGTAAGCAAACCTACAAATTACTTCAAGCTGCCACCATTTAAAAATGAGAACCAAAATACAGCAACAGTAAGGACCCTGTACACAAGCTGTTTGTCCTTTTATTCCGGCATTTTTAGCCTAACAGAATTTATACTAAGGTGCTGATTTGTAAAATGGCTTAAGACTGTACAGTGTTTTAGCTGTGTGAATAGATAAATTTTATGGAACGAGCTTATGGTGAGGTAGGCTACTGTCTTCACATCCTAAAGTCATATTCACAGGCAGATTGCAGTGGGGTTTTTTGTGACATACTGTCATGAGGGATTACCCAATACATTTAATAATATTGTTTCCTGCCTTACTGTCCAAAAGGAGCTCCAGGAAGTGAGTTCATAAAAGCTCTGAGCCCGTTCTCTTTGCTAATTCATTGTGCTGACTGCCCCTACTTTCATGAATCTACTTTGTGTTATAATCATTAGACTCATGTCTGAAACCACATAAACTCTATATAAAACCTGCAGCTACCTCATAGAANAAAAAAAAAAAAAAAAATGAAAAAAGCTACCCCTTCTATTCGTTTTCACAGACACAGATGAAGCATCTAAATAAAGGAAAGCATTTAAGATTGTGAGTGCACCAAGTTAGGAACTGAAATAATAAAGAGAGGGAGTGTTAATGACACACAAGTCTCAGAGTGTCAGCTTACCACTACATCTGTAGAAAGGTCTCCTTACCTGAAGAAGGACTAAATGTTACTGTCAGAGCATTTCAAGTTCAGTTCAGCAATGCCCAAGACTCTTTTTTGACACAGCTCCAAGTCCTTAAATTTTGACACCCCAAATGGGTGGCAATTAAAATGAGAAGGCACTCCTAAAAAGATAACACTGCAAATTTAACAAAGCTCTTGCAATAAACGTGTATGTGGGAAAGGTCAGAAGCCAGGCGGTTCTCTGCATACCACCACTGTAAGATGGCTTGGTTCTACCACTCACTTCTAACCATGAGCAGCTCTGTAACAAAAATAGCGACTTCCTACCTCTAAAATGGATCTAATATTTGTTTCACAAATGTGATATTATATGGATTTGTTAAAAATAGGAAGAGTGCTTTGGGGACTACAGTATTGTCTTCTGAGCTGATATAAACCACACATTTAAACATGACATCAAATACTACCTTAAAATATGGGAATTGGCTTAAGTATGAAGGGGAACCTAAAAATTAATTGGTAAAAAAAACCCTCAGGTAGTGAAACACATCTTCAACCACTACTAGCATAGATGAAAAAGTAAGCTTCACTCACAAAGCACAGGTTAGAGTTTGACAAAAAATACAATTATCAAGGAGTTGGTGTTAAAAAGTAAAACAGGCTCAAATTTCTTTCTTGTTAATTCTGAATATTATTACAGAATTCTATTTCTCTGGTGCAAGAGGCTCAAACACATTTGAGTATTCCCAAATTATCAAAAAGGCCCCAAACAAAATAATAATTTTTAAAACCCCAAGCCTTGCATTATTTCACTTTCTGTCACACTTATTAAAAGTAGGGAGATGGGAAATAAAAGGCATTAGGGTAGATGACTTTCACAATCCTATACTAATTTTTGCTGTCACAAAACCAGTACATAGCTCAGAGTAGCTGCAGTTCTCCTTCAGGACACCAAAGATCTACAAGACAGAACTATGCACAGAAGCTTAGATAGGATACATCTTTAGTATAAATAATTCAAATAGCAGCTTTCAGAAAATGAATGAAATTGTAAGGCAGAGAATGATCAGGTGACTTTCAGTGCATAAAACAATGATGCATTCTAATATTAAGTATAATGTTTCATTCAATTCAACTTCTCCCTCATCTTCACATAATTAAAAACTTGAAACAGATTCATGTTTTTCATTCTTTTGTTGCATATTCCATGATAAAGTTTAACAAGAAAAAGTAAGTTACAGAGTTTAATTAGAAAACCACTCACCAGAGGAACAAGGTAAGAGGCTTGTTTATAGGGCAGAAGCAGTAGATGTCTTGCATTAAAACTTTAGAAAGTCTTTCAACAATTTCATAAGAAACAGGCCAAATAAAATTTGGTAAAGATGGGTAAAGAAAAGTGACTATGGAGAATAATGGAAATAATTCTCAATGGTTTGCTGTAAAAGCAGGTGAATTTAACAGGTGAAGTTTCCATAAATGCCTACACCAGACTGTGCTCTGTTCAGTGTTTCCATTGATCATCTAAAGGAACATGCCTATTACATTAGCAGCTTATCAGTTTTAGAAGTCCAGGAAGTTGAAAGACAGGCTTCAAAGGATAAAAGCAACAAACGGGAAGAAGTCTGGAAACAGGAAGAAGTTCAACAGGGACAAACACCGGTAGTAAAATTGGGTAACAATAATCAGCTACATAAATACACAGTTAGGAATAACTGATTCCTACTGAAGAGGACCAGGATTTTATGGCAAGTCAACAGCTCAACATGAGTCAAAGTCATGCTGTTGGAAGAGGAAAATTCAATATTGGGATTACAGGCTGTAAAACACAAAATCTCCTGGTTCTACTTCACATTATAGAAGTCTCAACAGGAATACTACACCCAGATTTGACAAACACTCTTCAAGAATGATACAGACCAAATGAATGGAGTCTAAACAAAAGCCAGAGCCTAACAAAAACTGTAGCTTAAGAGAACATGATAGAATTTGGCTTGCTGGCTGTAACTAAAAGAAGATATAGGCAACGCCATGTGAAGATGTAATATTCCTAAAAAGCCATTGCAAAAGAAAATTTCAGTTTTGCCAAGCCAATAATAAGTTTAAGCTTTAGTAGAAAGAGGCTACCATTAGAGATGAAGAGATATTTTCTATCAGTAAGGAGAGTAGATGTGAAATAATCATTGCTAGAACCAGTATGTTCTAAATCACTGTTTATGATTTAGTCACTAAAACCTTTTGTAGGTGGGCTGCAGTCTTAATTAAAAACCACAAGGCTGGACTCCAGTAATTCCAACAAGCTTGCAGTTATTCCTCACACATTTTCTATTTACCAAACCATTTGTATAGGAAGCTCTTTTAATCCACTACATTTACCAAAACTTAGTTTTTATATTTCTGAAATAACGTCTTATCCACCTTTTTCCATATTATTGAAAATATTTGTTAAAGAATAGCTTAAACCTGATATAATTTTATTTAAATGTACATACTCTCAGTAACAGTATTTAATTTATTATGCTAAGTACATGAATACTAGATCTACATCAAATTTTCATCTGGTCACTGCTATGTAGATCAGGTTTCATCATATTTTTCAGTCAGAATTATCATCAAACAAAACATTTCAAATGGATATAGTCACCAAAGGTTTCAAATTCTCATTTCCAGAAATATTTTATTCAAAGTAAGGGTTTTTAATACAATTTTAGGTGCTGAATTAAACTGAAACCTTTCACTGTGACATTTTCAAAAGAAGACATCAGTTGACCCATTGAATATGATTTTTTAAAAATTAAATACAACTTTTGAAAAATTCTCTAAACTAAACTTGAAACAAAACCAAAACAAGGTTCAAGTTATGCAATAACACCTCAGCCGCATTTGTACAGAGAAAACAAATAACAAAGACTGCCTTTGCTACCTCCATACTCCAGCCACTGATGAGACTGTAATACAGTACAGGGAAATGCCTCATCTGATCTGCATATCAGAAACCACCAGGAACATGTGGTGGTGTCAGACAGAAAGGAGATCCTCAGCATGGGAAAGGCAGCACTGAAAGCATGACTAGAACAGGGCAAGTGAAAGGAACTGTGAGAACAAAAAGAATGATTACAAAGAAACATGAAAGTTCCACACAAATGGCAACAACCCAGCACACGTCAAACTCATTTGAAACTATTTATTTCAATTATGCCCAAATTCAAAATATTTGGGAAATATTTCCCAAATGAAAAAAATTTCATCTGAGAAAACTCTAAAATGTATTACAAGACTAAGCTGAATTAATAACACACCACACCTTAAAGGATGCTTACCATTATTATCCTGCCCTATCTCAATTAAGAGGTGACTAAGATCAGTTATCTAGAGCAAAAGTAAAACCCATGAAATTAATTAAAACCATTCATACTTTTCTCCTTCTACCAACCAAGTTTAAGGTGTTATACTGTATCTTCAAAATTGTAATTAATGTAAATCAAAAGATCCAATTTCTCATGGTAATCCATTTAGAACACATGGAATGCTTTCAAAAATACTTCACATTGTAGGAGATTAGCATGACTAGTACACTTAGAAACCTACTAATGCCAACTACTTTTTAAAGATTAAGACAACAGATGATACCAAAGCATAGCTAATCAGTGCCAAGGTACAAAACACTGCTCAGCAACACAGAAAAGTAACTGCAGTTGCTCTGAGTCACATATTTTTACCAAAAGGTTTTCTTTGGAATAACCTGAACAGGAGAACTAGTTCCTACAAAAACTTCAATCAGACCCAGGAAGAAAGAAGCTACACAGAAGGCTCAACTGGGCTTCTTCACCTCCCACTTCTCTAAGCTGGTGTCGTGCTTGAAAGAAGAGGCACAAAGACAGATAAAGTTTGGAATGCATAATAGGAAAAAAGCACTTTAGAAGAAAGGGAACCCTGACCACAGTTATGACTTCCCTTTCCAGGCACAGGTTCCTGATAAACAGAAGATATTAGTGAGTGGGGAAAAGCTGAATATTTCAGGACAGTAGTTAAAACAGACAAAATTACTGATGTTCCATCAGAGAACAATCTCATAAAAACAATTCTGGTAGCAAGAGTAATTTAAAAGGTGCCTGCTTCTCTCCATATACTTATTTTCTGCTCCATTCCATATGCCTTATGTCGGTTATGTCAACGTGACTGCTTGGGATGATGCTGTAAACTGAATCATTGAAGTGAATTGGATGAAGGAGGGAGGGAGGAAACAGCTGGTTTTTCTTAACCCTGATCATGAAATGTTTTATTTAAAAGGAAGCTGCATAGTGAATAGTAAATTGTAGGTATCATAAATACAGTATTTCCTTCAAAACGACACATATCGTTGCCGTTCAAACACTCTTCCAGACAATTTATTTTTTGTTGAAGACTTCCAAGGGGTTCTGAGTTTCTGACATGGTAAATAATTTCAAATTGCCACACCAGAGGAATGAGAGAAAGCTCAGAGGACAATAGGTGACAGTTTCTTCAGGTGAGAATACTGACTAAGGCACAGAGAGGCAGGAAGCATATTCCAGCTGGCAGGCTTTTTACCACTGATAACCAGATGTTCAGTCAAAACAATGTGGGAAACTCCCACAGCAGCACCTGAAAACTGCACTCTGCTCCCTGGTGGATTCCAGGTAACATTCTGTGAAATACAGGAGCACCTCTGCTGCCATAAAGGATGTCATCTGGTGATTGTCCCCAGGCACCTTTATGGCATCTATCCTTCCAAGAATGGTCATGCAGTAGCTGCCATCGTCTCTCCATTGAGGAGCTCAGATATCTGAGGCACACAGTGAGAGCCCTGAAGAAATAAGTAGCTCTAAACCCATCCTCATAAACTACCAGAAAGAAGATACCCTTCTTGCTTTAGTCATTTGAGAGAATGGAGAAAAGAAGAAAAGATTTTGTTTTGAAGTAGATTTTTTTCTTAAGTAAATTTTAAACAAAGTTGCATAATTACCAGTTTTAAGTATATTTTTTTAATTAATATAAACAGAAAAAAAGGTGAAAACTATAGAGAGAACAATAAGTTGTTTCCTTCCTGATTTGTGTTTCCAAAAAACCTTGACGCAAACTTGACATTTAAGAAAAAAATCTTTCTCTTATGTTATTTTCTTGAAAAATACTATATGAAGGGCAAAAATATTCTTCAATTTAGCCAGCTTATTTATTTTTGAAACATATAAAAAACCATCCACAAACAACAATTTTTTCCATAAAAACTTGTTGCAGAGACTAGAACTTCTAAATGTAAAATTAGCATAAGCAAAAACAGTCCTAAAGATGTTGAGTGTTTTGTAACACTAGCTATATCCAGACATTATGTTTTCATGAAACGATGCAATATTTTCCACCTATTAAACTATTAAAATAAAAAAATCAAGATAAAAGTGAGTATGTAACTCTAGTTTTCCTGGATTTCCCATAGATTATGTGTTTTCCTCCATAAACAGAGGCAACAGAATTACAAACTATCCTGTTTACATCGATCCCAAATGAAAAGCTTAAGTGTTTACAGCATCTACTTGCCTATAGGAGCAACAATTTTGGAGTGTGTGCCTGGGCAGCTCTGTAACTGTAGCACCCTCTGCTGCTCTTTTAGTTCTAAAACATATAATTGTACACTCAGCCAGGCAGAACATAAAATGAGTATGTGTTGAACATGTTGTTTCTTGAAAATGAAATTATTAACTAATGCTATGTGCAGTTTACAAGAAAAGGTTTTGCTATTACATATATTTTCAACTTTATACTGCTTGAGCATCCTGGAATATCTTGCTTCTGTGATAACATCAGTGTTATCATAGTAGATGAATATTTGAAAGTAGGCTGTATTTCACTTATTAAAATTCTCCTTTACACAGCTTGTAGATTGCTTAGACTGAGGGAAAATTTTTGACCCCGATCATTTCACTTAATTTAAATGTATACATAATCTGCAATGATTACTTCCAGGACAGAGTCATATAAGCACTTCAGTTATAACTGCTTTCTCCCACTTGGAAAGGCACGGGAAGGAGACACTCTCAAAAGCTCATCCTTGCAGAATTGTCCTTAATTTTTGGACAATTTCTTCTGCCAGGATGAGCATGGTGTGTAGTTTTGGGGGCCAGCTGATGCTATCCCACAACGCCACCACCAAACCTTCTGCCTGGATCCATCAGCTCTTTTAAAGGACTATCTCAGGACTAGAGATGGTGTCCGGTTGTACCCTCTTTCTAACAGATGGCATATTGTTGTCTAAAACGAACAGACTGATCCTTTCCTTCATTCCAGTCCTCTATCCCCTGCCTCCTGTTTATGCATAGAATTAAAGCTGAATGAAGTGCATTTAGCACTGCATCCTGTCTGCGTGGAGAATTCATTTAGAGTTTTCATGTGGAAACCACTCTCCCACAAAGGATGAGCAGGGAGAAAAAAAACTTCCACACTTTTCTAAGAAAGTGAAAACCCGTTGCAACCTGTAATGTGAATTTTCAGTTACAGTGGCAATCCTACAGTGCAAATGCATCTTCAGAAATCTTTTAGAAAAAGACAGAATACACGTGTAGGTATACAAATACAAAGTTTGAACGAGCCATTGTGCAGAACTAATTTTCAGAGTTAACAGTTGGGACCCTGCAATACACCACTGACAACTACTGCAGTTGGCTCCCCTTTTATCCAGAAGTTTTTCTGGTGGTAAGGCAGCACTTCTGGAAGCAGTCACAAGTATTCCTCAAAAGCTGTTTATTGATATTTTATATAATGCTGCCAGCTAGTGGCACATTTTGTACCGAGTTGATACCTACTGGGAGTAAAGAGACAGTGGTATTAACTGGAGTCTGCTCTACCACTTTTCTTTTGATCCTATACAGTGTGGTCAAAGACCACAAGCACAGAGACCAACATGGGAAACAGAAAGACCATAGAAATACTCCCTGAAAGAGCTTGTTTTAACAGAAAGTGCTTACTAGAAGAAACCAAAGAACTCCCCTCAAACCAAAAAACCCACGTTATTTGAAACCAAGATTGTTTAAAAACAAGCTATTCTGTGTATTACAAAATTACTTCATAATCTAATAACTTCTGAAAAAACCCATTAATCTTGCTGATAAATATTCAGTACGGCAACCAAAACAAACACATGGAACACTAAAACATCTCCCTGCTTTCTGGTAACTCAGTCCAAGTCATTTAAGTGAAGTTTAGAGGCCATTAAAAATGCTGGCTATGCAATGTGTCCCAAAAGAACACTAAAGTCTGTAATTATTCAGTGCATCCCCCTCACAGAGCACACTGCTGTGAGAGCACATTCAGTTCTGGCTAGCTCCATTAGTATTAGATATTAGGAGAAATAATCCGATACTGTCAAAGACCATTTCAGAAGTATCTGGGATTTTTTTAGAGTAGGCTAGGATTTGATAATAAAAATTCTTGTAGAATACTGCAGAAATTATAAAAAACAGTCAACCTAATTTTAGAAAGACAACAGTAGGCAAGGAGGCAACATAACACCCTCATCATTTCAACAGTGGGTTAACACAAAGAGAGTCAATAAATACACAGGAAAAGATCAAAGAAAGAGCCAGTTCGAATTAAGGGATAATGGGAGTGCACAGAAATTCCATCAGGTATGACCCAAAGAGAGCAGCTCAGTAAACACATGGTTGGGGGAACTTTACTATGAGGGTGTGACAAACACATAGTTACACTGGCTTGGATACTAAGAACACTTATTCCATACAGGTGGTAGCAAAAAAGTGTGATTATTACACTCCAAGCCAATACTGCATGCTGCCAGAATATAATAATTTTAGTCACACTAATAGAGTGTAATCAAGAGTGTATAGTAAAACAGGCATAAATCAGTAATATGTAGATCAATACAGACAGACACTTACAGACAAAGATATTTAAAAATGGGGAAGCAGTGAATCTGGAAATTACTTGACAAATACTATACATAATACCACAGCATGAACCCTCAAAGCAATCTCAATCCAAAAGGACAAATGTGAATCTTTGTATAAACAGAGAAACAGTGAGAACTATAAATGTCATATGACTCCCTCGTTAGCACTGGTGGTGTGCCTGTTCAGAGTGTAAGTCTTGTTTTACCATCTGCAATCAATAAAAAAGTAGCTGAAATACAGGAAGAAGTTAACAGAAGAGCTGACAGCACTTTCAATAGGAAAGCATATGAAAACTTCAGCAGAGTAAATTCTTTGTGTTAACAAGGAAATCTGTGTAGATTGAGCACAAACCCAGTATCCACATAAAAAGCAAGAAATCATGTTACCATATTACACTGTCCTGATTCATTACCTGAAGCACTTCTGGACACACACACACACAGAGAAAGTATTTTCTCTGCTGTTCAAAATAAATGCTTAAGTTGTTATGTAATGACCTAATGTTTATTGAAACATAGCTTTGGAATACTAAGACTGAAATTCTGAGATAAAGCACATATATCAAAACAGTTTCTATATCATTGGTTTGACAAGAAAGGAAAATATATCTCTTGAATATCTGGAAAACTTTACCAACTTTATTCTATCAGTTTGCTTGTTTCAAAACAAACAAGCCAGCCTGAAAGATAAGGCAGAATAACCAAACAACAATTATATGTGTATCTCTAAATGCTAATTATATAATAGTAATTACTCATCACATCAGAAATGTTTCAATATGTTTGCACAGCTTTGTTTCCACCATCTACCACAATTTGATAATTCAAGTCCATTAATAGCATAGATAATTTTATTAATAAGTATACTGAAGCAGAGCCATACTGGGTCAGACATTGATGGCCCACTTAGAGCTCATCTTGCCTCAGGTTAATGCAGCCAGTAACTGATGCTTAGACTAGAGTGAAAGATCAGGACAAACATATCATCCTACAGCCCCATTAACTCTCCTAACACCCAGCACTTCCTAAGCCATAAGTGATGTCTGTATATTTAATAGCCACAGTAAATTTTTTCTTGCACAATTTCTTCCCCTTTGCCTTTTTAATTTATTTCATGCTTTAGGATCCAAAACATTCTGTAGGGAGAATTTCACAATTTGACTGAGTGCTTTCTTTTGTGTTTCTCTGGTTCAAGTTTGTTCTTTCCAAGCTAGAAGTACCCCTGATTGCTTCCCATGTTCCTTCACTGCTGTTCCTCCCACAGCCACTGCTGACCCCTGGTCTACACAAATCAGTGGGCTAAACTCATGTTTTATCCAGCCCAGTCATTTTAATGTTCCCACCATAGCCACAACCAAAAATAACCTGCATTGGGAGAACTTAAGGGTGTATCCAACACAAAAACAACTGTGCTATATAAAATTGCAATGCTGTGGTAACTCTGACCACAGTAATGGAGTTTCCCAGCTAAATGAAATGGTTATTGAGGGCTCATACAGAAATGTTTTATATTGGTACAGTTAGACTTTTATCAACATAGTACTGTACTTAAATAAACAGTGACTTACAGACATTCCCCGTGTTGTCAAAACTTGTAAGAACATCTTTAACATTTAAGAGGCCATCGTGAAATCTGGAAGAAAACATAAATAGTGACTTTACTGACATATAAACCATTAAAAAAAGCCCCGTCTTCAAAAAGGAGATTTACTAAATGCATTCACTTCTCACCACCACCTTTCAGAGTGAAGCAGCAAATAGGTACTACTGTAGCCACCAGGGGGAAAACAAGGGGACAATCACCAGCTTCAAAATCCCAGCACTGAAATCCACGAATCAGGAGGAATGTGTTTCTCAGAAACTACTATCAGGAGGAAACCATTTCCAAGGAACATCAATTTGTATTTAGTTGTGTAAGTCACATAGAGGAAAGGAGGAACTTTGGTAAAGCAATTTCTTTGAAAGGGAAAACCCAAAGAGTATTTTTGAACAGCAGCTGTAGGCACATTCCTATTTTCTCCCACAAAATCAAGAACAACTAAATTAATGCTAACGATGAAACTGATTAATGTGTTTGGTGAAATGAACCTTCAAAAGTGGGGATAACAAATTAATTACTTAAATTTCATACACCAAGAGCAAATTTTAGATTGCAGTGAGCAAAACACTGAAAGCAGCAGAAAGAATAAGCACCAAAATTGAATAAACATTTACCTAAGATTTGTCTTTTAATGTGCAGTGGCACACACAAAAAAAAGCATCTAATCTTGTTTTAAATATTTCAAACTGATATAAGCCCCAAATGAACAAAGTATTAGTCTTACACTTTAAAACAACCAGATCACACAGCTGTTTCACAAATGCATTAAAGAAAATCCAGAATGAATTCAGCAAGGCAGCAAAATATGAAAATATAGGGCTTTAATGATGTTTCAAGTATAGCTTCTAAGGCTGTTCGGGAACACACTAATTCAAAACATTTAAAAAATGCAATATATCCAAGAATTTTAGCACCTACAGAATTAATTCTCATTCTCTCAGCTGCTCTTTCCTGAAGAAAGACTACTGTAAGAATAGGGGGAAAAAAGCATTTTCCAAGCATGAAATTGCATATTTATTGTGAAAACCCCACTATTTATAGCTCCTGATAAGCATAAGCATTAAATAAAGAAACATTAATAAGCTACATTTTGAGAAGCACCAAACAAGCAACTAGACTAATTCTTTTAAAAGTGAAAATCAAATCAAAATCAAATTAACAAACTGAACTGAGCTCATCAGCAGAGACAAAGAAATATATGAGAGATATTACAAAAGATTCAACTGGACATGAATGGTCTTCTCCCAGCTACATAAAAACAAACCAAAATTACATGCCTTTTCTGCAGAGGAAGTCTACAAGAATGCTGATGGACCATGTGGATTTTTAATGTACTTCTTTCTTCCAAGTTTGTTTTCCATCAAATTGGACAACCAATGCAACAGAGATGGTGCAAGGCAAGTGACAAGGGGATAGGGTTGGTAGCTGTGCCAGCCACAGAGCTGCCCTTTAAACTCTCCCCTGCTGACTCCTCAGAACCCTACAAACTATAACTCTGCTCATGTCTGGGGCTGTTGGGGGCTCTCACACAACTGTGAATGTCTCATCTCTAAATGAATGCAAATGGAGGGTGGGAGATGCTGAGGAAATAAAGAAGTATTTCAATCTCTGTTGGCATGCAGGGTAGTCCTGAGATAACATGTTTTGGTTTCTTTCTCCCCCCGCCAATTTCTTTATGTACATAGTTCATAGCTAAAGGAGATTTATCATGTGAAGCAAAGGTAAGGATAAAAATTCAGTAGTGTAGTACCAGTAGTTCAACAGAAGGAAGAAAGAAAAACAAAAGTGAAGTGTCCTGGTTTAGAAAACAATACAATTTATATATTTCAGGGTCTAAAGGTAGGCAAATACAAAAAGGAGAAATGATAAAATGACAGCACTAGCCAAAGCTGCTTAAAATTTGTGGAATCCAAAAGTTGAGGAACTGAGCATAATCTCTTACTGCAGGCAAGTTTTAGGACTGAGGAAAGCAACATGCCAGCAGCTGATCTACTTGTGAAAGGGAGACCTCAGGAAAACATACTTCCAAACATGGAAGTATGCTTCATGGCAATAGCCATGTTTCTCCATTTGG
This sequence comes from Cyanoderma ruficeps, assembly GCA_008694505.1. Taxonomy (NCBI): domain Eukaryota; kingdom Metazoa; phylum Chordata; class Aves; order Passeriformes; family Timaliidae; genus Cyanoderma; species Cyanoderma ruficeps. The sequence goes on from VZDJ01007749.1 coordinate 18,967,977, forward strand.
AGAGCTGCACTTGTGGAGCCTGCAGACAAACTCTGCACCAGCTATTCCCCAACTCTTTTCCATCACAGGCCTTACTCACAGACTAAAAGTTACATGCACCTGTAAACAAACACAGGTGTTCTCTAACCCCAAATTCTGCCATAAAGAGTGTGCTACTCAGTCCTGCACCTAAGAAACAGAGCTTGTAGTTTGGGATCCACTGCCTTGCACATACATCCTCAGCAGTTCTGTAACAGCTGCTGCTTCACTGTCCCATCCCATCAGCTGCTCCTCCATCACCAAACCCAGAGAAAACTGCCAAGATACAGAACATCTGGTTTCCATGAGTGCCTGTCACCATCACAGCTTTCCACAGTGCAGCTGACAAACACAGAGAGTCTTAAGTGGCATGTGCACTGAATTATCAAAGTCAAGGAAAGGAATCACAGAAACTTGGGATTAAACCCCAACCTTAAACTCCCATAAATTTCCACAGGTATCTCAAAATACAGAACATTAGTATTCAGTGCTTTAGAACATGTCATGGATGTCATACAGTTCAAAGCTCTGATTGTGAGATCAACAAAGTACTTCAAAAAAGCACAGGTAAGCATCATGGAAAAAGTGAATTTCAGGCTGGCGTGGTTAATCTGATTCACAGTGTTCTTATAATAAGTCTCTAAGGTACAAAAGGCAAAAATTTCTGTGGCTGAGGCTGTGAGTAATAGAAGACAAATCTACGAACAATAAACTAATTCAATTCATGTTTCTCCTGATATAAAGCAAAGCAGAATTCCTTACTCTGGACTACAAATAAATCAACTTTGGATGAAGTCAGAGAGAGTGAGGTCAATCTTTAAATATATTAATGTTGCTTCCTCTCCAATTCAAGCAACACAAGTGGCAGACTTCTACATGTATATAAAAATAGCAATGGATAGTACAAAAATAAAAATCCTTCAGTAGGTTCCTATTAAGGTATGTTTTTCATCAACCATAATGAAACAAAAGTAGGTTCCTTCTTTTCTTTTACATAACTCTTAAACTGAGTGATAAAAAATAACACAACTAAGTATGTGCCTATATTCACTTTAAAAACCTACAGAATCTAAGATAGAATACATTTCCACATAATATTCAACAGGGAAAAAAACCAAACACAACTCATCACCATACACTATTAACCTACTTATAAATTAAAAGCATATTTGTGATAAAGATGAGGATAATAGTAAAAAATTACTGTTAAGGGTACTTCACAAAAAGGCTTGGTGAATAGCACCATCAATTGTCACTGTGGCCCACTAAGAACCTCAGAGTTATCTGCAAACTTTGCTGTCTGATCAGATGCTCTTTCTGGGCCAGAGTACAGCAAAAAAAGTCAACTCTTCTTTCACTCCAGTTCTAGATCACAGCTTAATATAGCAAGAAACCGAAACAAATTTTCTTTGACTACAATTCTTTTTTACAAATAAACACATCTTGGGCAATATGATGGAAAAATCATAGCTTGATCAGTGAATAAAAGAAGTATGTTGCCAAATCACTTTTCATCTCTTTCCTCCATTTCCAGCTCCTGGGGCCAACCCTTTATGCTGCTAAATTTACACATTGTCTCTTAGCATGCAATAAATGGAAGAAAGCACGTTTGTCACATCCACATAAATTGTCCCTAAGAAGTAGGCAATATTCCTTGAAATTAATTTCCCTTCACTCTTTTAATCTCTACCCCTAATTAAAAATTCAAAATGTTATTGGCAGAAATATCCAAAAGGAACAGCCAATGGAATTCAGTCCTATACCATCTTCTAATACACTGCTTGCCACAGACAAGTGGTGTCTCTGCATGCCCCTCATTTCTGAACCACAGGTCTAGAATCACCTAATAGTTTCTGTCACATTTTTATCTACAGGCTCATTCATATTCAGAATAAAGGCATGACATCTTGCAAAATACACTTAACACCTTTTACAAAGATTTAACCCTTCCTGTAACCTGCTGACATTGTTCTTTTCAGTTCTGCACTTTAGTATTTGAAACGGCAAATGACTGATCAATGGAAAATATTTTACCACAGCAACAACTTATTTCTGCACTGTTTTCTTAAAATGAGCCTACAATTTAAAAGCAAATCCATATCCTGAAATAGAAAATTTGAAGATATCGATTGCTCCTTTTTAATTCAAATAAAAGAACAGTTTTCCTGTCATAAGGCAGGCACCATCTCCACAGTGAGATACTGCATCTTTATGATCTATAATCACTTCATTACTAAAACTATTCACACAAAATTTAAATTTAAAAGCACATTCCTGATGAATAATACAAGGATTTAGAAAGGCAGTATAAAATAAATATTTTTAAATAGTTCTATTTACTTACTATATATCTTCCTATCCCTTTGAAAACACACACTGAGCACACGCACAATTTTTTAATGGCACAGTGAAATGCCGCCACAGTTAAGTAGAACTTGAAAAAAGCTAACAAACTCACCTGAAAGCTCCATGAACAAAAGACAGGGGACATGTGGAGACAGAGGTGCTGTCAAACTGGAGTGCTTGGAGCTCCCCCTGGGGATGGACAAGGAGCCAAGCGAGGGCTGATGGGTGAGGATTAAAGGCAGGGCAGGGAACGGTGACATTATAGTGGGGGTTTGCTACTGGGACACCAAGCAGGTGAAACCCTCTACAGACAGGGAGAGGAGCAGCCTCATATTCACAAGCCCTGGTCTTCACGGGGATCTTCAACCACCCCCTATCTGCTGGAGGGAGAGCACACCAGGGCATAAAAAATCCAGGAGGTTCCTGAAATGCTTATTTTTTCAAAAAGAACTGACAAAGAGAAGTGGACCTTGTTCTTTCCAACAAGGAGTGGCTGATGGGAAATGTGAATTTCCAAGGAAGCCTTGACAGCCAGGACCATGAAATGGTGGAGTTTGAGATCCTTAGGGCAGTGAGAAGGGTGCACAACAAGCTTGCTACCCTGGACTTCTGGAGAGCAGACTTTGGCCTCTTCAGGGATCTGTTTGGCAGAATACCATAGGATAAAGACCCGGAGAGAAGAGGGGCCCAAGAAAGCTGGCTAATATCCAAGGATCACCTCTGGAACGATGCCTCCTGATCAAGAGAAGTCAGACAAGAAAGCCAGGAGGCCTACGTGGATGAACAAGATGATCCTGGACAAATTCCAACACCAAAAAGAAACCTACAGAGTGTTGAAGCAAAGTCAAGAAGCATGTGAGAAACACACAGAAATTGTCTGAGCATCCAGGGTTCTGGTCAGGAAAGCTAAAGCTCAATTAACACCATCAAGATGAGGAACATCAAATACAATACAAATCCAGATGAGACTACACTAATCAAATGAGGTTTTGGATTCTAACACAAGAAATTTCATTTTGACACACCTTTCAATGCTAACAAAACCCCACAATCACCAGACACTGCCTCTGATACCCAAGAGGTACTGTGAAGCACCTTAGTACCTAAACAAACCTCAAGAGACCACTTTCCACCATGTAAAATGAATCTACATTTCACTGAGCACACTGGAGAGCAGAGTTTAACCAGAAGAGTTAGGGGGATTTTTAAAATGAGTTGATGATGTTTCACTTCAAGGATCAAGTCAAAATAGCACCTAAATTCAGTTTAAATTTTTGAAGCTGAAAATTGCCTTATACTGTGACTTCTGAATTTCTGCTTTGGCAGATTTGTTATTAAGAATGATGCAAAAAATACAAACTAGTGGCAGACAAACATGGCATAAGCTCTTCTTTCTGAGATGTGAATCCAGCCTGGATATAGTTAGAGAAACAGCAAAAATTCAGAAAAGCATACACATGACTGGTAGTTCCTACAAAAGCTTCTATTTGCCTGACAAACTGGTCCCAAGCCCCTGTAGAGCAGTAATTCCAGCTAGGTCATAGCATATCTGAATATACAATTTGATCAGTTTTGACAGCCCTTGAACTGATATAGCTTGACCTTTATACTCTTTGCCAAAAGCCACTAACAACCTTATGAACTTTCTTAAGTATTTAGTCTCGTCAAGATATTAGCTGACAACCCTTTTAACATTGAACATATGCAATGAGCTTTTCCAAGAAGATGCTAATGCACAAGGAAAACAAATGTAGATGAAAATTCCAAAGCATTTTTGTCAAGATTTTAGAGGGGCCATGGAAACATTTTTTTTCCTAACAAAAAGATATAAAAAGGCTTTCCTATTCAAGCAAGCTGTTCTGGATTTACCTGACTGAAGTTATTGTTAATATTATGCTCTTTTTAACTTGTTAAAATTGTTGCTGCTGTTTAATATCATTATAAATAATATTTTGCCAGTGGACAGAGAAAAACCAAGGGAAGATTGTCAGGCATACAGAGAATCCTTACGTTTCCAACAAATGATCAGTTCTCTAAGATCCAGAAACACTTATTCCAAGATTTTTTATGTTCTATATAGGTACATTTCAGCAAGATATGTTGCTCTGTTATGTATGTTAAACTGTAATGCTGATCCCCTAAATTACTGCTGCTGCAAAAACAGGGAAGAAACTTTATTTAACACCGACTCATGGCAAAGTCAATTTTGTTGCAGTCTATTTATACCTTGTTCCTGGCAAAAAACACAGTATTTCCTCCTTCCCTTTTACACCTCCTGCAATATTCTGAAACAATAAATAGACTATATGTATTGTCACTGCCTCAGTGTGGAGAAAATGTTTTAATATAGAAGTGTAAGACTAAGCAAGCTATTCCTATTATTCCTAAAAGGATCAGTGATTACTATTTTTAGAGGTCACTGAATACATTTTGGAAAGGAACAAATGCAGGGAAAACATAAAATAAAAATCCCCACCAGAAGACAAAGTCCATATTCTCTTCAATATTCAGTTTTGGAAAGGTGGTATGAGCCTGCTCCAGCACAGAAACTGTACATTTTCAGTGAACAAGATTAAAGAAACATAATAAAATAACTCACAAATAAACACCTGCTTGTTCAAAGTTTAGAGTTGAGCTGTGTCCTATTATTAATGAAACTACTATTAGGCAAATAATACCAAATAAAATGATGACATAGAAAGTGGTGGAAGCAAAAGCACACAAACACCAGAGCAGGATCAGCCTGACATTCCCTTGGCTTCTGTACTGCCAGCATGGCTGAACCTTAGCTCATTTCCCACCTTAAAACTCTAGAACAAGTAAATCAAGTGACAGCAAGTGCTGCAAGCCACAACAGTGGACTAAAGGAGTTCAGGGCTGCATTCTAAGGGACTGCAGCCTTGTTCAGCCCAAATTCTACCTAAACACCTTGTGCTTCCTATCCCCAGTGTGCTTCTGGAGACCTAGAAACAAGGAACAGGGACACTGCACAAAGGCATTATGTAGACTGCCAGTGTTTGAATTAGTCCACAGCATTCACTGGTGGTTAACAGGAAAAGTCTATACATGGAAAAACACTGCACCTACTTCTAGTACTAACAGCAGTTTCCCAGTGGAAAAGTTTCCTTTTGAACCCTAGTAACATCACTGAGTGTAAACTTGGAAAATGGAAAATTAGGACTTTATAAAGCTCTAAAGAATTTTGTTCCTGATTTTACATCCAGATGCAAATTTAAAATGGTATGCATGTAGTGTTGTGGGGTTCCTTTAGCTTGGTTTGGTTTTTTATCATTGGTTCATTTTAAAACCTTACAAAAATGTTGCAGTTTAATGATGGTCACTTGTTTGTGTTAGATCTTTATTTCCTAAGTTTGACTTTAATTTAAAGTCCCAGGTAAACAAAAATGCACTTTTTGATTTGGGCTCTCTAGAACATCTTCCACTGTGCAGGGAATGCAAAATCATCCACCTTCAGCAACTAATTAGCCACTGCAGAACAAGTGTCAATTCAGGGATTCTTAAGTTACTGTTGCAAACCTCCTGAGGCAAACCAGGTATGGTAGATACAAAACCAAAGCAAGACAAAAGAAAAAAAAACCAAAACCCCACAAACATAGTAATGAATGGGAGTTATAAACAAAGCTACTGAGCCGACATCCCTTCAGAGGGTTTTTGGGAGGCGGAGTAAGCTTTCTGTGGCTTTGTGTGTGCGTGGACTTTTTATTGTCAATTTCTTTAATACAAATGACCTGCTCTAATATAACAAAGATTACTTCATTAAGTATATAATATTTTGTAGGAATTTGGGCTTCCAAACTGAGTTTCAAAAGAAGCAATAAGAAGAAAATGGAATAAAATACAGATCATTACCAAAAACCTTTTTGAACATTATTAAAAACATCATGTCATAAAATTTTTTATTAAGACCATGAATAACTGTGTTCAGGGTTTTTTATATCCTATTTATAACTGAAGAATGTCAAGACAGAAAGCTATTAAAATATAAAATACATGCTCATATTTGCATTCTGTTTTAGCTACAAGCATCAGTATTTTTAGTCAAGCTCTGTCACTTCAGCGGAATGTACCAGAAAGAAGAGTCAGACAAGCCGCTTACTGTAACAAACAACTAAAAATAACATTTACCAATTTATTTGTAAACTATGGCCTAGTTACACAAAACACTGGAAGGATGACTAATGAGTTTTATATTTGAGGGCCATTCAAGATCTTAGAAAGTACTTAAAACTTAAATTGTGGTTACCTTAAAGAGACACTGTACTTGGGATAAAAGATGCTTCTATACTGAACCCAGGTCCCAGTTTCCTCTTCTGTATTTTGGTCTTCTATTGAGAAGAGATTGAACGATGCAAACCTTCTTACAGATACTTGTTGGAGATGCACATCTTTCAAGTGCTTTTTCCTCAGAACCTTTGAAAAAAAGAATAAATTAAACATTAACAATAAAGCTTCCAAGAAAAGAACAAACCTATGCCTATTTAAGTGAAGAGGCAAACCACAATGGCTATGCTATCAGCTAGTAGTTACAAATAACCAAGGATGTCAAGCCTGAACAAAATACAGTGCTATTGATGGTAGGGGTCAAGAGAATGAGTTATGAATTATGTCTCAATAACTGTACAGCAAATGTACTGTGTTCAGAAGTACACAAAGTTGCTTTTTTAACTCATGCTCCAGCAAACCCATGCAAAAATTAGAGGGGCAAACTGAGTTCTCCCCTTCCCCTCATTTTACAAAGTTCCACAGCTCAAGCAGTGCCCTCCACAAGCAATTTCTGCGCCACTCACTGTCCCTATAGAGGTGGAAAAAAGTCAACAACAACAAAAGTATCTTTTGTAGAATTTAAATGGCAATCCCAAAACATGATCTTCAGGTGCCTGAGTGCTGTGTGTTCCCCTGACAGACTCCTTCCTGGTCTAGAAGACTTCTGCTGCACACTTGCAGAGATGCTGCCAAAGTTGCCCAAGTTGAGAAAATTGCTCCCTGTCCCTGGCTCCAGACTTTCAGACACCACAACTGTATATTCCCCCACCAAGCCCCTGTAAGGGGACTGTCGTGGTTTGAGGTGGAAGTGAAGTTTTTTTAAGGAAACCCAGGTCAAACCAATCACTGGCCAGGTTGGATATTGGCATCTGTGGTGGCCACTGAGAGTTTGGACACGCCTCTGAGGACACAAGGGGTTAAAAGCCAGGTCTCCCGAGGCACTTCCTCTTTTTCCTGGCCCTGCTTCGGCAGAGGAGCATACTCCTCTTCCCCCGCTCAGTGTGGCAGGCTGGGCGGGGGGAGGGGAGCCAGGTAGGCCCAGGCCCCAGTGGGGGGAAAGAGTAGGAACGGGACAGGAGCTGGGTCAGGATGGAGGGGTGGAG